>VMDO01003993.1:90225-122340 GCA_007922755.1 Pedetes capensis | reverse complement strand
GGAGTGTGCCAGCTAGCATGGTCCTGCTACCTACATTTCTCTTCTGTGACAGCAGACACCGACCAGTCATAAATAAGAGCTACCACTTTGTTTAGTGGTTATTGTCCAGAGGGGAGGAGATGTTTGTAGTTTTTCTAGATATATGAAGACTTCCTGAGTCCTCCCCAGTCTTATTTTTCATTTGTTTGAAGCAGGCAGTCAGAGAACCAGGGACGGTTATGCACTGGCCCGAGCTGTGAGCATCTGCCCGAGCTGAGGCTTCGAGTGAAGGGCCTGACCCTCTAACTTTGGGCTGAGCTCTCAGGGGCTCTCAGCAGTGTCTTGTCTCTCTGCTTATTCTTTCTCTGTTCTCTGGTTTTTGACCAAGTAAGTGAACACGAAGTGAGCGAGCTCTTGGTGTGCGTCTTTCTTTCCGACTCCTTCTTCATTAGGACCCAGGGACTTCACCCGCAGGATCTTGTTTTGGTCACTGGCTGTTTGAAATTCAGGTGATTGCCTCAGCTTCCCAGGGCCACAGGTTTTCCTATCTGAAACATACAAAGACAGGGCTTTCTTAGTGTGGGGATCTCTGCTCCTTCCTGCTGTCCTTTCTTAGTCTCTCTCAGCATCCCTTCATTCTAGTCTATTACATTCTTTTAACATATTATATAAATCTTAATTCTTGATGGCTTTTTATGTTTCCGTTTTCATTACACAAATAATATAGCAATGTTGAGCAGTGACTTAAACTTGTTCGTATTGAAACTTGTGTCTGTGTGCTGTGGCTGCGCCCCTTCCTCATGTGCACCAGTGTGCATGCTGTCCATGTAGACCTTAAGGTGTTCAAATGCACATGCCTCCTGCCCTGCTCACTTTCTGAGAGCATCACAGTGATCCTCCTGTTAACGGGGGCTAGATGGGCATTGGAATGGTGACTTCTCAGTTTCGTAGTGTCATTTTACAAGCGACGTGGAAGTGATCTCTGCATTCACATGCCCCAAGGCCTCCACACAAATAGAGTGAAGCTAATTTAGGCTGCAGGTGGGCATTTCATGGACATTTTATGCTCACACATCCTCAGGATGCCTTAATGTCAGAGAGGGTGGAACACTTGGGCCAAATTTAATTTTGTTCCTTTGTGCAGCATAGTACACTTTTCATGAGGCCCCGTGATTACAACGCTGCAGGAGTCAGTCCACCGTGCCCCACTTTTGTGTGGGAGGCTTCTGTTGAGGTTGGGAGAATGAACAGCAGTGCAAGACAGTGGGAATGACCTTGACAGGTGGAGACATGCGAGTGGCCTCACAGTCAACGGGAAAGTTCTTGCCTTTACCATTTTGTCAAAACCTTAGAAAGGAGCTCAGCATAGTGGCGCCCTCCTGTAATCCCAGCAAGTTGGGAGGCCGAGGCAGGAGGACTGTGAGCTCGAGTCCAGAAGCAGCCTGTGTAATTTAGCAAGACATTTACTCAAAATTTAAAAATTTTAAAAATGTGCTGAGGGTGCAGCTCAATGGTAAGGCATTTGCAAAATATGTGCAAGGCCCTGGGTTCAACCTCCAGGCATTGCCAAAAAAAAAAAAAATGTTAGAAACTCTGTTACCGTCCACTATAATGTGTAGTGAACATACAGGAAAACCAGGGCCTATTTAGTACACTGTTATTCAAAATGTTAGAAACAAAACATTGAGTGGGATTTTTTGGTTATTAAAAAAAGAATCCAAAAACACTTACCAAGAGTAGTTCGAACAGTGCTCGTTTTCTTCTCATTCTGCGCTTGCCGAATGGATCCAGTGGGTTTTTTGCCTTAGCAAATTGTCCCGCTCTGAGTTTGGATGAACTTCCAAAGTGTTGCTTCTTTCCCCGTCAACACCATGAAATGTCTCTGAGGACTCCTCTGATGTGAGGTTTTGCCAGTGTCACCCCACTGGGACATTGTCCTTCCTCCGTTGGTCACTCCCTCGTGTATTTCAAAATGGTTACTCCACGATGTCCTCCGACTTTGGATCTAGAGTCCAGCCAGCGGCAGTGCCTGCTTCCTTATGGTCCGCACTCTTTTCTCTGTAACTGCCTCTCTCTCTCTCTCTCTCTCTGTCTCCCTCTCTCTCTCCTTCTCCTCCCCCTTTGCAATTTTACCATTTTATCGTCCAGTTCTCTCTTCTTGTTGTTGTTAGGTGCCCTCAAGTCGGTATCCGACTCATAGCGACCCTCATAGGGGTTTCAGTGGCTGACTGTTCCAGGATTGCCTTGGGAGTGGGTTGCCATGTCCTTCTCCCATTTTTGTGGTGCTGGGAATTGAACTCAGGACCTCAGAGACTGCAGCACAGCGCTCTACCAACTGAGCTAAATCCCAGCCCCAGTTCTCTCTTAAGTTTCCATTTTTGTGACATGTCACCCAAGTTTATCCCCAGGAGGTACAAGTGGGCAGCATAACAACTTCATACTTCCAGGCTGTGTGAGCTGAAAACTGATGCATGGGGCAGTCACTGGCAGGCTTTGAGAGAAATGCCATGGGGGCCAGTGCACGTGAGACTGTGACTTACATAGGGATTTTGGGGAATTTGGACTTGATGCAAGTACTCACCACTGATGAAATGAGGTAATTGAAATTTGAATTGTGGTATTAGGGGCTTGGTGTTTTTTAACTACATTGGAGGACATTATGTGAATAGAAGAGTTGCCTGAACGTTATCTCCAGTCAGATCTGTGTTCCATGGATACTTATTTTTGCTGGTACCTAATCTCCAGTTTGCCTGCAGCCACTCCACTGTGTCATTCGATCCTGTCAGTTCTCAGAAGCTAAGCAGGGTTGGGCCTGGTTAGTACTTGGATGGGAGACCACCTGGGAACACTGGATACTGTAGGCTTGGGAGAAGGACCCAGCAACCCACTCCCCAAAAACAGCCATTGAAAACCCTATGAACAGCAGAGAAGCATAACACAGTGTTTTGTCTGTTGTACATAGGGTCCCTATGAGTCGGACACCGACTTGACAGCACCTAACAACAACAATCTCGAGTTAACAATCAGGATGGCATTTAATTACTTTAGAACCTGTATGAGGGCATCCTATAAATGATTATTAGACTATATACTATTTCTGTGGCAAGTGCCAAAAGGAAAAACCTTTGAAACTTTACCTTCTTCCATCAAACAGCACTTCTTCCTAGCTGTTTATAGCTAGAAGTTCTATCTTTATAGCCATGTCATGTGACAATAAAATTCTTCTAGAAAGCAGTATTTGTAAAATATGTCCCTGATTTGCTTTTCATTGGCTTGACAATCCAAATCAAGCCCATTATCAAAGCTCAGCTTCATTCCAGAAATACTGATAGTATATAGCCTTTTAAAGATCTGAGGCCATTCTTAGAAAAGTTTGTAGATTTTCTTATTCAACAATTTTATCTTACATAAAATGAAGACCTTAAAATCACTCATGAATTAAGAAAAGATTCCATCATAATCGTGAAGGATACTTGAAAAATTTGTTAAATCAGTCAGCAGGCTTGCCTTTGAACTGAGCTCTTCAAAGCCTCCAGAGCTTTACTAGCCTGCTATCTCCTGATTTGAAAGTCATTATCTTGTGTTGATGTACTGCTTTGGCTGCACCTGGAGTTTCATGGAGGCACTGAAATGTATTTCCAAATAATGCTACCACTGGTAATAAAAGTCTAAAGTTGTTTGCCATATGATTGATGTTGAACCCACAATGGGAGTGGACCCACCATGTAGTGTCAGTAAGAATTATCTCAATGTTATCCAAACTTAGAAATGGGTTGGTATTAATTCTAATTAAGAATTAATTCACTTATTCTTTCAACCGGTTATATTGAGTACTCTGTATACACAAGCAATTTTTAGAGGCACAGGCATCTGTGACCCATTTGATTTGTATAGGTTTGAGTAGGTAGAGCCATTTTTCTGCAGGTAGCAGTTTCTGCATGTTAGCCTTCTTAGCCAGTCTCTTTCACCATGCAGTCTAGTGTGAACTGCAGTAGTGCGTCAGGCTGCATATGAGCTCTCTAGGCCAGGCATGTCTTAACAGTCTCAGGAATTATTAAATATCAGTAAGGGTTTGTATTAAAGTAGCCATTTATCTCTTGGGAGAAGACATGATTATGTACAGAAATTCTAGGTTGGATCAGGTAGTTTAAACATTCAAATATTATTATTTTTAAAATTTTACCTTTCTTTTTAAATGAGATACTAGAAAATTTAATATTGCATGTGAGGCTTGCATTATATTTATATCGTACAGTGCTACTGCAGACTGTTTACCACATTGGTTCTTCTAGGTAGCCACTTTGTGATGAGACAGTTTGTTGCCAGAAGTGATGTAATGGATGCATAATGGAAAAAAGCCAATGCTATATTACTCTGTACCCCATCATCATTTATTAATAAAGGGAGATAAATAAAACAATTAAAACTTTCTCATCCTCAAGAAAAAAAAAAGAAGCCAGGCACAGTGGCGCATGCCTGTAATCCCAGTGGCTCGGGAGGTGGAGGCAGAAGGATCGCAAGTTCAAGACCAGAGGCAGTCTGTGTACTTTAGCTAGACCCTGTCTCAAAAAGTAAATAAAATGGGCTGAGGGCGCAGCTCAGTGGTCCAGTACTTGCAGAGCATGCAAGAGCAAGGCCCTGGGTTCAACCCCCAGTACCTGCAAAAAAAAAAAGATTATTGAATTTACTAATTAGTTATATGTTAAGGTCATGTGATTTCATATAAACTGTCAAGTATTTTTAAAGCTTTTTCAGTAGCAGTTAGAATTGTTAAGTCAATCTTCAGTAGCTGTGCTGTTCTAACTGTCTAAATGCTGTTTACGGCTGACTCAGAGCAGGAACGGCAGCCTCCATTTCTCACGTACTTTGTCTCCCCCAGAGTTATTAGTTGCTTCTTTCATTTTCTTGGCAATCACTAATCAGCCTCCAGGTCTCTACCAGGTGTCTGGATCTCCTCTCAAGACATCTATGTAGGTCAGGTGTTGGATTAATTTTACCTTCCTGAAGAAGTTGCTTCTAGGTCTTTCTGGTCTGATGACCTTCTAGTCCTGGGACCTCCCTTTACCATTTTCCTAGAAATTCACACCCCCTCCCTCCCTTGTTAGACAAAAAAAGCAGAACCTTTGGTTTTTAAAGGAATACAGTTTCCACTCTAGTGTTTTCCAGCCTAGGCAAATGATCAGTCAGTGTGAAGGATTAGTAAAAGTGAGTTCAAGCAGGCAGGTTCTCCACAGCAGGGGACTCTGCCCGCCTTCCCCAGGAGGTGGTGAGTGGAGTTCCCCTCTGAAGCAAGAGGCAGTACCCAGGAAATCTTGCCTTAGGACTGCCTGTGTTGGGCACTCACTTCCAGCCTGGCCTCTGGCCCAGATTGCTGGTTGCTTCGTAAGCCCTTCAGCCTAGAAACCTAGTGGGGAATTTTCTTGAAAAAGAAAACTTAAATAGCTTCTCCTACCTTGATCCCTCATTATTTGTTCATAGTGAACAGTGTGCGTGAAAATCCTGAGGTGGGGGGGCAGTCCAGGCTATTTGAAGAAGCCCCAGCCTCAGCGTCTCTCAGATCTCTAGTCAGGTGCTCCCCCTGGGAACTGACCCCTGCAGGTGGTGAGAGCCCGGGGCCTGGGGGCACAAAGTCTCAGGTGCAGCCTTCATTTCCTGTCTTGTCACCAGCACGTGGCACTTGCTGGCAGCCATTCCTCATTCATTACTGTACTGGAACAAAATATTCATAAGCACCTACTCAGATCTCCAAATTTAATTCTCTGAGGTAGGGCTGATACGCACTTCCGTTCAGATGCCTTCCAGATTTTAATGGTGAGTGTTGAGCATGTGTATATGTGTATTTATGGGGCTGATCAGCAACCAGACACTTGTAAACTACTACGAGAACATTACTAACTTAACTTATCCAGCCTTTTCTCTCTCTCTCTTTTTTTTTTTTTTGTAAGACAGCTGTGAAAACAAAAATCAGACTAGGAAAATTCCCTAGGGGAAGTATTTTTACAGCTGGGTCAGAAGAGTTTTTATTTTTTAATTGTTCATCTAAAACATACTTGTCTTTAGACAGTGCAGTTTATTTGTTTTAAATTAAGAAAAACCTTAATACCAACTCCACATTCTTTTTAACATTGTTCTCTATTATTTATTAAATATGGTTATTACTTTAATGAATACAGCAAGATGCAAAGGACTCCCCCCCAACCTAAAAAATAAACACATAGCTCTAGACTTCAAAATATCTGGTTCACTGACAGTATCACCTATCTCCCACGCACTTTGTGGTGTCCTCCAGAATCTAGGTGATAGTCACTTAACCCACACTTAACCAGTGATAAGTGGAGCGTCACGTTTCCCCCTTCACTCTAGCTTATGCCTTTTCTCCTGGTGCTTCAGCGATGGATCCTGTGTCATGGCATCACTTAAGCCAGACACTTGAGAGCTATTTCTAACCCTGTTTTGTTGTAGTAGTTATGGTTTGGTTTGTTGTTGTAGTTGTGGGTTTGGTTTTGGCTTTTTTTCCCCCAATGCTGAGAGTTTGCCCCCCACACATGCAAGTGCTCTACCAATGACCTGCACCACCAGCCCATTTTTTAACTTTTTTTTTTTTTTTTTCCTACTTTGAGACCAGGCCTCACTAAGTTATACCGGCTCCTTCTGGCCTCAGATCTGCAATCCTCTTGTCTCTGCCTCCTGAGTTGCCAGAACCACAAGTGTGCGTCATCGCACCCAGTGTTCTAACCCTGGTTTTAGTCCTTAACCTGCCCATCTCGTCCATAGCTGCATCTCTCAGTTCTAGTTTAGAAATGTATCTCACAGTAGTTCTCCTCTAAATAGTATGTGTCCTACCCTTTTATTCCCATTGGCTTAATTCAGGCCCTGCCTCTTCTCATTTGTTAGAGGGGCCTCCAAGTCTTCCTCATGATTCTCCTTTGTCCCTCAGCAGTTTACCATACACCATGCTGCTGCCACCTCTTAGAGCACAACTGTGTTTGTCAGCTGGGGTCCCTAAAGTACCCTCCTGTTTATCATCTGTCTCCTCTCCTCCCCCTCCTCCTCCTGACCACTGTCCTCCTCCACTTCTCTCTAGTGGTTCCTCCAGACCTTCAGAACAACATTCATGGTATTTAAAATCTTTTAAAGTCTGACCTGATCAAAAAGTGCCTTTTCAGATTAAACTGTTGTGGGCTGAGTGCTTGCCTGTAGTCCCAGTGACAAGAGGATCACGAGTTTGAGGCCAGAGGCAGCCTGAGTAACTTAATGAGACCCTGACTTAAAATAAAAAATGAGCTGAGGGTGCAGCCCAGTAGTAGAGCACTTACAAAGTATGTGCAAAGCCCTGGGTTCAACCCCTAAGTACTGTAGGGAGAGAGAGGGAGGGAGAGCGGGAGAATGAAGGAGGGAGAGAGGTACTATTTTATGTCATCAGATCATTCATCATGCCTCAATTGGCTAAAATGTGCTTTCTTCACGTTTCTGCCTGTTGAAGCCTACTAGTCTTTCTAGCCTTCTCCCAGATGCCATGTCCCTAGGAGCCCTTCTGGAACATCTCCTCAGAATTACTTTACCTCTCTAAACACCTTTAGCTCGGTATCACACATCCTTCACATGGTACCTTATAGCAAGCTTGTTTACAGTTATTTTTCTTACTCATGAGATTGGGATCAGGAACTAGATCTTTTCTGTCTTTGTTTCTTCCCTGGTCCTCACTCTGTTTTGGAAATTACATTTAATTATGGAAGACTTGTAGAACTCAGTGTCTTGTGGAATTTTAAGTAAGGGCTTAATGTTCAGGATCGCTATGAATCAGACCCAACTTGACCGTGTTTAACAACAGCAACATAAGTAATAAACAGGCCACATTCCTTAATGTCTTAGGATTTATTAGATTTTCATGTAGATATGTCACACAAATATAGCATCTAGAATTCAACTGCTTGTAGCTTTATTCATTCTTTCAATAGCGGAGAATCAGCCAGTAAAATAAAGTCTGTTCAGGAAAACTGGAGTCCATAACAAGAAAGCCAGCCTTTTCCAGCTCTATTCTAGGCTATTCCCTCTTATGTACAATCCATTCGTGACTTAGGGTTGTATTTTGTTGTTTGTTTGTTTGTTGTGGTGCTAGGGATCAAATCAGGGCCTCTTTTCATGCTAAGCAAGCACTCTACCAACTTAGCTAAACCCTCAACCCTGACTTACAGTTATATCTGGCTTCTAGGTCTATAAGGAACAAAAAGAGAGTACTAAGTTTGAAATTGCTGTCATCTGTTTCAGTGAACAGTTACAAGTTTACAATACATTTTAGGAAACTTTGTATTTAAAAATAGTACTAATACTATTAGAAGAAACATAGTGTCTGTCCTGAGCTATCCAGATAGGTCTGATAGCCAAAGTTTTATTATGTGAAGAATATGCTGTATCCTTCGAGAATAATTAATGTCCTAGGGAGAAAACTGATGAAGCTGTTCTTAGATGGATAAAGCTATCCTGCTTGTAGATAACTTAGTTGGAGTTAGTAAGCTTACACAGACAACACCCTCCACCTCACTGTGTTAGTTGACAACTTCTTATTGGTACATACTGCCTCTTCCAATTTCGGAATATGAAGTTGGAAGACTCACTGGTTGCAGTTTAATATAGTAGCTGTGCATTGAAAGCCATCTTTGAAAAAAATTATCTATTTTCTTGAAAAGTTTTTTGTATTAAAATATCAAAGAAAATTCTTTCTTATATATTGGTGTTGTTAAGTGCTGTTTATTATAAATTAAGCTTAAAATTAGCACAGCAGGTTCATTTTTAGCTCATTATATATATAGTAGCCAAGTATTAGATATAGATCATCTGCAAAGTAGATCAATAAAATTTGTTTTGTTAATGGGAGATAAAATATTAGGGTCAATTAAAAAGTTCTGGATAGAGTGCAAAAATGGGAGGACCTGGCAGCCCACTCCCGAAACAATGAGCCATTGAAAACCCTAAGAATAGCAGAGAAGCACTGACATAGTGCTGGGCATAGTACAGTGTCAGGGAGTATTTCGTTCTACTCCGTTGAGTACTTCGTTGTACATAGGGTCACTATGAGTCAGACCCAACTTGACAGCACCTAACAGCCATAACAGCAAAATGTTTTAAAGCCATTTTTATTCAGATTTAATCAGATATTAACTTAAATTTTTACATACTTTTTCTTACAGAGTCTTCCTAATATTCTCACTGACGATCGATTTAAAGTTATGTTTGAGAACCCCGATTTCCAAGTAGATGAAGAAAGTGAAGAATTTAGACTTCTGAATCCACTTGTTTCAAAAATTAGTGAGAAAAGGAAGAAGAAACTAAGACTCTTAGAGCAACGAGAACTTCGTGAAAAAGTAACATACTCTTTATCATTTAGAAGTTGTACTATTTCTTTAACACAGTTTTCCATGTAGATTAGAAAGCCTTTGATTATACTTGAGAGGTAAATAGTTCCATGGTAATTGACATTCAACCTGGGAGTCTGTCTTAATTAAAAGCATTTCTTGCAATGCATGTGATGGAGTAGCTGTCACGTACTCTAATGGGCTAATGCTATTTTAAAAATGAGTGGGTATGTGATTGGTTAGGGGGAATGGAGCTGTTCTTACTATTTTTATTTTCAGGAAGAGGAGGAAGAACCGGAAGGAAAACCAAGTGATGCAGAAAGTTCAGAGAGTTCAGATGATGAGAAAGACTGGGTTGAAGAGGTCAGGAAGCAGCGCAGACTTCTGCGGCAGGAAGAAAGAGTGAAGCGGCGAGAACAACTGAAGGAGGACCAGCAGACGGTCCTGACGCCCCAGTTTTATGAGATCAAAGCAGGAGAGGAGTTCCGAAGCTTCAAAGATTCTGCCACAAAGCAGAAACTGATGAAGTGAGTACCCCATCTCAGTGACAAATTGACACGCTGTCAAGCCCTTGTTTTTTCCTCATCGCACGTTGCCCTAACGATGACATTTCCGTCTTTGGGTGATGGGGACCACAGGGGAGCGTGAGGAAGTATAGTTTACATGCAGTAAAATACAAGCTGTAGCCCCATGAGTATTGGTAAATGTACATTAGGACACTTTTGAACTGCAGAAATCACGCTCTTTCATTGTTCCTCCTGAAGTACAGATAGATACTTGTCTTAGGATTCCAGTCCCTACAGATCAGACATTAGAACCTGTGAGGACGGTGGTAGTTACAATGTAACACATTCTTTGCCTCTGAACAAGAAGCTATTTTCTTTACCCGTTTTTTGCTTTGGTTTGGTTTTTGAGTTTTGTTTTGTTTTGTCTGAGGCAGGACCTTGCTATGTAGCCCAGGCTGAGCTAGAACTCATCGATCCTTTTCCGTCTGCTTCCCTTCTGAGTGTTGGCCTTAGAGGCACATACTTCTACGCACAGCTAACTGAAAATTATTTTAAACTTAGAATCTTAGTTACATTTACCCCATCTCAGCTACTTGATTATTGAAAGGTAACTTGGCAACTGTGCCAGAAATTTTAAGCCATCTGCAGGAAAATTGAGAGATCAAAAGGGTGCTGTTGCAGAATAGTCAAATACATAGAGACAGAAGGTAGGACGATCGTCACAGGGGCTGAGGGAGAGAAGAGAGAGGAGCGAGGGTTTAGTGGGCACAGAATTTCAGTGTAGGGTGCTGAAAGTGTTCTGGCGGTGAGTGGCGGTGATGGTTGCACAGCAGTGTGAACGTGCCCAATGCCACTGAACTATCCGCTTAAAAAGGTTAGAATGATAAGTTATGTTATAAAATTTACCATATTGGAAAAAAAAAAAAAACAGCCTTCAGGCAGGAACTGGTACTGTTTTGAACAATTCTCAGTGTCCAGTGCCCAAGCAAGCAAGCAAGAAGCCAGGTGCTCAAGTCCAAGTTGTGTGTCAGCTCTAAGTTCTGTGAGTCTCTGCTGTCAGCATCTGTAGGCAGAGCAGTGAGAGGGAAGCTTTAGATGGGACAGACGGTCACGGGAAATGGGTTGAAAGAAGAGCTGCGATGCCCTTGGGAGAGCAGCTGCAAGGTGGAAGAAGAGGACCAGGCAGAGTGGGTGGGTTACGGGTTGGGGTCAGTACTATTTCTGTACCTTGTACTTTCAGCACCCAGCTTTCCGTTCAGGAAAGGCTGTTCTTTTTCAGAAGGGCAAGGAGGAAACGGATGGGAAGGACATCAGTGAAGCAGGCGCAGTTGTTTTCGGAGTTGAGATATCTTTCTCATTTTTATTTCACCAGCTTATCTGGGACATATCTGGGATAGCAAATGTTGAGGTACTCCATTTAGAATCTAGAAGCACCCCAAATTTCTGGGTCTGATAAACAAAAGATATGTTGGTGAATCAAGAAGCCAGTAATATTCCTGGTATCTTTTTGTCTCCCAGCCTCTCTTTTTAGGTAACAACTTCTTGACATATAATTTACATAACATACCATTCATGTACTTAAAACATCTAGTTTGTTGGTGTTTAGTATACAGAGTTATGCACCAGCCACAACCAGAATTTTAGAACATTATCATCACCCCCAAAAGAAACCCCATGTCCCATTAGTAGTCAGTCCTCATTCCACCCTCAACCCATCCATCTCCCAGGCATATGTGACCAATAATCCACTTTTCTATCTTTGTAGATTTGCCTGTTCTAACTTGGAATCATACAGCATGCAGCATTTTGAGTCTGCCTTCTTTCACTTACCACAGTGTTTTTAATTTTCATCCATATTATTATAGCATGTGTCTGCACTTCACTCATTTTTATTACCAGATAATATTCTAGTACATGGGCATACCGCCTGTTTATCCATTTATCAGGTGATGGGCATCTGGGTTGTGTCCACTCTTTGCCTATTATGAAGAACGTTGCTATGAGCATCCAGAGAAACATTTTTGCCTGGACATGTGTTCATTTATCCTGGGTCTATCCCTATGAGTGCATTGCTGATCATATGGCAGCTCTACATTTAGCCTTTCGAGAAACTGCCAAACAGTTTCCCAAAGAGACTACCCCAGCTGTCTGTGCAACCTCCCTTTTGTATACCTTTTATTCTTAGATGTTTTATTTGGATAGAGTCCTACTCAGAAGCAGATGGACATCTACTTGTTCCTGGTATCCTGGTTTTGTGGAGTGAATTTATTTGTTAAATTATCTGCTATTTTTGTCCTGCCTTCTTTACTACCGTACCTCATGAGTTAGTACTTAGAGCAAACACCTAATCAGTAGTCATTAAAAGTGCGAATCTTCAATGTCTTGGCTTTATGCCAGGCAACTCAGGAAGCCACCTCTTCCAAATCTGCTGAAAAAGAGCTCATTTCCCCGAGAGGCCCATTGATCAGAAAGCTCTGGGAGTGGTTGTTTTGAGCATGACATTAGGAAGCCGTGATTTGATGGGGTGGATGTGTGACTAATCTCACTAATATTCTTTCTGTCTGTGTGCTGGAGCAGGATATTAATATAAAAAACAAACAAGATAAAAATTTCATGGTTAAGGATAAACAAGAGCTGAATAAATGCACTGCAGTTAAGCATTCTTACTAAGTTAAATACTCTTTTTTTGAGAAGAAGAGCTACATAAGTAATAATCTTTATGTGAGCCTGAAGAGAAAAATCCTGTTGTTTAAAATAATAACCCTTTGGTATGAGTTGCCTACGGTTTGTCAGCATTGGGCACACACTGTGTATTGAATTCCAAGTCATGACTGAATTATTGTAGCAAATCCTGAACTTGCAGTGTCTTAATATTTAATGAAGCATTGAACCATTATCCTTAAGAAAACTAAAGTGATTCCTTGTGTTTATTCTGGGAGTTACCACAAAGGCAGTCAACAAAGGCAGCATCAGAAGTGAATGTATTCTGTTTAAATGTTCATTTGGACTTGCCCAGCTTGGAAACGAGTTCTGAAAGGGAAAAGTAAATAGTTCGGCATGGTTATATATGGTTTTAGATAAATACATGTGTCTGTCAGCACATTTTTATGCCTTGCAGTTTGCTAACTTTATTTGTGGGTTATTCACACACTTATCAGCCTCTCTGCCCCACCCATCCATTCATCAGACATCCAAGGAGTGCCTGGTATGAGCCAAATGCCTAGCCCCTGGGGCAGGAAGGAAAGGTAGACATCTGGGGTTTTACTGTCCGAGCAGATATTCTTTGAGCCGGAGAGAAGCATGGGAGAGGGACAGAAGAAAGAAGAGGGCTTAATTTGGGGGAAATTGAAGGAAGTCTTTCTGAGAGGTCATGTTGGAACTGGTCTTTTGAAAGATGCAAAACAGAGCACACAGCACAGGGGGTGAGGGAAGTGGGATGGGTCCAGGGGGGTCCCAGCCAGCCCTTAGAGACTGTTCAGCTAAGATTGACTTGATGAAATCTATCCCAAGCCCTCCTGCAATAATGTAAATATGTTTATAATAAAATCAACACATGCTTCTTACAAAGAATAAAAAACACAGAAGCCTAAAAGGTCCCTATTTTAGAAATCTGTAGCAAAATATCTCAATTTTAGAAAAACAATGTGGGGAGAGACTGGACACCCAGAGATCAGCTCATAAACTTTAACAGTAGGCACAGTCAGAAGTGGTGGAGGCCTGAATTGAGGTGCAGGGAGGCACAGACAGATTCAGAACAAAATTATTCATAAAGCTATCAGAGAGGGAGGAAGTAAAACAGCCACCAACTATAGCAATGTCTGATTACTAATTTAATACAAAAGGGTAAAGAAACAGTAAAGGATGACGTTGAAATGTCTAGCTTGCTCCCTCTAGAGTGGAACAGATTTACGTCTAAAAGATCAAGCCGGGTTTTCAGCACATGATATCTGCAGAGCCCACATGTCCTTCTTGGTAGTGCTTGGTAGACAAATGGAAATGTAGATCTGGGCTCATAAAGAGCTGGGGCTGGAGATGTTGATGCGAGAGGTACCAGATCTTATTGTGTGGCTGAAATGACTCAATGAAAACCGATGTACCATTAGACTTCTTCTGGTAGAAGTCCTGTATCTCTATTCAGAAAACTACAGATGGGTGCAAAGTAATCTATAGAATTTAGAGAGATCACAGATCTACAGATTGTTTAGGGCTGAGAATTTTGATTCAGAGGCCAGGCAAAGGAGAAGATGGGCAGGGACAAATAATAAGGAGTTGTTAAAAAGGTAGGAGGGAACCATGGAGCTGAGTGCCAGAGAAGGGAGTGGTGCCAGGTCAGACCGTGGAGAAGGCCAGAAGAGGGAGTTGGGAAGATGGCAAGGGAGAATGGGACTGCCTGATTGGGACAGGTTTTTCTGACAGACCAGATGTCTGATTGGAACCGATGGGAAATTTTTTAAATACTGTAAGCAGTTAGTGTAGCTGATTATTGCCAAGAAATGTGTCAGTGAAAGGAAGCCGGTGACGTGATGGGAAAGGCCTTTGAGCCTTGAGAGAGGTGATTGGTTCTGGGCAGGGAGGGAGTAGAGAAAAAACGAGAGTGGAGTTCATTGACAAAATGGAATTTGGTCAGAAATCGAGTAGAAATGGGGCCAGAAGGCCAAGTCAAGGAGATAGCCTCCGAAAAGACAAAGTGTGCATCTTCAGATCATGGGGGAGAGAAATCACCACGTGTGGAAATCATTGTGGTGGTGGGTGGAAGGACTGGGAAGTTTGTGTTTGTTGGCCTGGGTGAAGTTCTGAGCACACTGGCCTTCCCTGGTGCCTGGGCAGAGTGGCCTGCAGGACGCAGCACTGGAGATACAGTGCTGGTGAGCGGGAGGAGAGCCCTTGGGATGACAACTTACTGTGTTTCAGTTGTTGTTGTCAGGTGCTCTCAAGTCGCCTCTGACTCATAGTGACCCCATCTACAACAGATGAAATACTCCCCAACACTGTGCCACGCCTGGCATTATTGTCGGTGCTTCTCTGCTATTCATAGGGTTTTCAGTGGAGGATTGTCTGGGGAGTGGGTTGCCGGGCCCTTCTCCCCAGCCTACAGCACCTAGTGTTCCCAGGCGGTCTCCCATCCAAGTACTAACTAGGTCTGACCCTGCTTAGCTTCGAGATCTGACCACAGTGGTACGGCTTCAGGCTTCAGTAGCCATGAGGATATTTCCGCCTCACGGGCAATGAATAGTAGCTTCTGGGTGGCCCCTTCAGTTCACCATATAAAAGCTGCCTTTGTAGTGCCAGCCCTGTGGTAGGTCCTGGGAATTCCAAGATTTTTAAGGCTAGTTCCTACCTTTGAGGACCTACCTCATCTTCACTGGGTAATTTAGTAGCTCTAGGTAGCTCCCTATGAGTTAACTGCGGCACAGTTTACTCTTCAGTTAATTTTCCTCATTAATAGTGGACAAGAGCTGAAGTTAGTGTAAACATTTTAAAAATCTAGTTTTGACATTCATTTCAAACTTACACATTTAGGAGGACCTTTTATTACTCAAGTAGGATGCATCAATAATATACCAGTATGCTATGACTATAATGCTGAAGAGCGAGCCTGACAGGTGACATTGCTGTGTGTGCAGGAAGCATCCTGCCCGACTTTAAAATGCGCTTACGGGGCTGGAGACCTAGCTCAGGGGTAGAGAATTTGCTTAGCATGCACAAGACCCTGGGTTCAATCACAGCACCACAAAAGAATAAATAAATTAAAATGCACTTTTTCCTCTGTAAGTTCACACTCACACACACTTAGTTGTAGCTTCTCTTTCTTTAACATGAATGGATTATGCTAAGCATTGTTTAGCTTGCTGTTTTTACTTAGCAAGAAGTCTTAGAAATTTTTGTGAGTGTTGTAAGTCTACTTTATGTCTGCATAAATATTTCTTAAAATGGATGTGCCGTAATTTACTCACCTGTTTCCCTTATTACAGATGTTTAGGTTGTTTCTTCTTCTCTTTGTTCAGTTATGTGTGTACACATGTATTAGTGTTTCTTTAGGATGTATTCCTAATAATGGACTTGGATCAAAAGGGGTATTGATAGGTGCTGGCACATTGCACTCCACAAAGGCTCAAGCACTTTGTACTCTTAGCAAAGGGCCTCTTTCCCCACCCCTGCAATGACTGAGGATGTTAGAAATCCTGGTAACTGTGAGTTGTACTGATGAGGTATCCAGAGTCCATCGTTGCTTGAATTTATGTCTCCTCGATAGAGCCTTTGAAGCAACATGTGCATACTGAAAGCACTGGCAGAGAGTTTTTAGTAACCTGTCCTGTAGAAGCAAAGATTGTCAAAGTTAATTCTTTAAAACAGAGTACCTAAAATTAAGTCTTAAAATTATTTAAAACATCATTTACCTGTAGATGCCATTTCTCCACTTAACGCTTCTAAATTCCATACTAAAGAACATGCATTTATGTTATCGTCTGCTCCCCTACTTCCTGTTTCCTGCAAAGTGATTTAAAAACTCCGGTGAGGAGCATGATTTTTAATTAAATGTTTCTAATTGAAGAAACTATAGAGTGTATATGTATTTTAAAACCTCAAAGAAGTATGGTAAGTCATTCTCCTTTCCTGGGGCATCTAATCAATATCTAATTTGATTTTTCCCCTTGTAGTTTATGCCCATTTTTCTTCTTTATATTATGGTAGCCTTAGTAATAATTTAGGTTCTCATAGAGCCCTCTTGATTCTATATTGAATAATTCCACTTCATTTCCAACCAAGTCTTGAAACCTGTGAAAAAATTATGTTCAGATTTGGGTGAGATTTCATTATATTAAAATTTTGAGGGCTCAGATTCAGTTTAGGTTCATGTTTAAATCCTCCCTGTAGATACCAGGGCTTCAAACTGAACCCTGAACCTGTATCAATTCAGGGATTCTTCAAAATTTTTCTGAATCCAACCTGAGTCTAAACCCAGTGAAACCTTGGACTCGGGTTCAGTTTTTAATGTTTTTTGTTGCTATTGTTATCAGTTTGGTTTGTTTGGTTTTTATTATTAGCTATCTAAAAATTGAAAAAAAAATTCTATTTGTCTGTCTACACATAGTATTAAAATTTTAAACTCAAAACCAAACCCTCTAAATTTTAACATATTCAACCTGCACCTGAACCTGAACCCAGTCTTTGCAGGTTTGAATACCCATTTCCAACCTGCTAAATCCTGTACCTGTTTTCTTAGCGGTCACCACACATTGAGGGACTCTTTTGGTTCACCTTGTCCCAATTGGATTTGTTCCTAAATACTTAATCTTACTACCAGTTACAAAGTCCCTCACTTCCTGTAGACCTGAAGCCATGATGGGGAAAAGATGAGAATTAGGAGCTGGGCAAGGAAGGGAAGCCGGTCCTCCTAGGCTGTGTGGCTCTTTGCATTTTGTCTGTCACGTGGGGGGTTCTCCAGTATTACTGCAGCCTTGTCTGTCTCCTTCCGAAGTCATCTCTGACCAGTCATATGTGGGCAGCAGACGCTGAACTGCTGGGTGGCAGCCCGTTCAGCAAACTGACTTTCAAAGGGAAGGAAGTAGAACTTGCTTTAATGTAGAAATCTCCACACCGTCCCCGTCTGTCTCTGATCTTCTGCCATGGCTCCTTCTAAAATTCAGCTTGCCTTTCCAAAGAGCCTAGACAGAACAAGTTTTTACAAGTGTACATCGAAAGTACATTGGGAGAAAACCAGGATTTATATACCCTCTCATGGAGGAAATAAGGTCATTCTTAAGAGTAGTAATTTCCCACAATTTACTTGAAAAGTCTTGTTCTTCCCAAATTAGTGTTCTCTGTGTCCCACTTTGTCTCAGTGGCTCTGTAGTTGTCCGGAGTTCCTGTTAACTTTGAAGCCCAGAGTTTATAGCAATGAAAGGAAAGAACAAAAATGAAACGAACAGGTTGAGGAATTTGCTTAGGCTAACGTAATTCACATACATGCTAAAGTCACTGTACACTTCACTTTTGAATTCTTGTTAAAAAGAAAAAACGTGAAATGAAATCCTAACTTCATCCAGTTTGTCATGTGGAAGCTTGTCACTTAGAATACTTACCAGACAAGGTTCCTGAATAGAACTTTATAAATCTGGTATGGTCTGCCACATGCCTGGAAACCGGGACTGCTTACAATGGAATCCTGGTTTTAAATGTGGATCCTCACATGGCCTGGGGCAAGTCATTTAACAAAGTCATTTAACATTTTACCTCCCTTTTGCCATCTATAAAGGATAAATACTTCTGTCTCAAGGATGTTGAAAAGATTAATTAGTTAGCCTGTAAAGAACTTTGAAGATGAAAAGTACTTTAAAACTGCTTCTTAATAACATTATTGCTTACCAAAGAGTGCCACTTTTATGCTCCCCACTTTGTCTCAAATTAAAGAAGGTATGTTTAGTACCTTACTCATAGTTATAGAGATAAATTTCTCTTGATATAAACATCCAACATTAGTTTCAAAGTTTCAGAGGCGCATCACTTTGCCTATGGATCCTTTCGGAGCTATGTCAGTAATTAGTTATGAAGATCATGTTTCAGGGGATAGGAGACCATTTCATACAAGTCAGTATGTTTTATTCAGTCACGTTTTTTAGGATTAGCTTTAAAAGGGTGCATTCACTTTGGGTTGATGCAAAGAGAGGTAGATAGGAAAGAGGAGGTTCTTTTGTTGGTGGTGGTTGGTTGGTTGTTTTGAAAAGGAAACAGAATAGAAAAGAAAACTGTGTTCTTTCTTTTTTCTTCCCTCAGTTGTCCCCACCCAGGCTCCTCAGGGGGATGGGAATGTGCTGCTTTAGCCATTCCTAGAAGAGTCAGTGCTAAGTGTTTAAACTTACGGAAAGTATGGATCATAAGTCTTGGTTCAGTTAAAAAAAAAAAATGGTCAGTGCTCTGATTTATAATAAAACATTATTATAGCCACATGTAATGAAGTATTATATAACAAGTTCAAAATTCAAGTTTAACATCATTACTGGAAAGCATAGAAGGGATTGTTAGACAGATGATCGTGAATTACAGAGCACAACAAACAATAACAGAAATGCATGTTGTATAAAGAGACCTGGAAGAATTTGGAAAACATGATCAAAAGATGAGATGAGATATATTTTGGGTTCAAGGCCAGACATTTTCTGTATTTCCTACATATGTAAAAGACTTTTCTTCATGTGATTATTAATCCTAATTAGTAAATCAAAACATAGTGTGTCTTCCTTTTAATTTCCTGCAGCAAAACTCTTGAAGATCGTTTGAAACTTGAAGCAAAAAATGGGACATTGAGTGTATCAGACACCACTGTTGGCAGCAAACAATTGACATTCACATTAAAGAGGGTGAGTTGTTTTTAATGTTATTTAATTCACCAAGGAAAAACAGACTTCCAGTAGTGTCCAGATGTGTGCGTCTGGCCTCCAGGCTGCCTTCCCAGGCTTTTCCCTCGTTGAAGAAGGTGTGCTCTCTGTTCTAGCATTTTCCCTGCAGCCTGGAACAGCAGAGCCAGCAGTGTTACTGGTGGCTCAAGAGAATCAAGGGCCTCAGTGACCCGAGAGCAGGCTCTGTTGGGGAGGCACCACCTGCCTTTTGCATCACCCCGGCAGCATCCTCCGTGTGCCACGAGTGCGCTTCCCCCACCAGCAGGGTCAACCGGCGCTCCATATGCAGGCACTTCCGTTACCAGCACCATCAGATGTGGCCTTAAAACTGTGTAGCTCTTCCTTTCTGTGTGGATTCCATTCTGGTCATCTCAGAATTTCTGTGGAAAGTGGGGGGAAACTGGGATTACAGGTGTGCGCCACCGCACCCAGCATACAGTGGCTCTCATTTTAAAATTAATTCAAGGCAAGGCTCTCTCTCAAAGCCACACAAATGAAACCATTTATTTTTACAAATGTTTCCTTTAGCAAGTTCATCTCTAATTAAGCAGAAAGAAAAATACCTATTTAATCTTGTGCCAAATTAAAATAACCAGTAGCTTACATGTCTTATTTTTTGTTATTATCATTAATTTATATTATTGGTATAAAAATAGCTTAAAAATGTCCCAAACTAATACAGAAGCAAGCAAACCAACCCGTGCTGTGGGGGGCCAGGGGCAGCTCCAGAAGGAGCCCTAGCTCTTAAATGAGCAAAGGAAGGCTGAGAAGACACGTGGATGCATTCCCAGCAGCCATTCCCAGGGCCCCTTGCCGCTGTGAACCTGGGGGCTGTCTGCCCAACTCCTGCCAGCGTTTCGTGACAGCAAATCTTGATTTTTGAAGGAAGTTTGATTTTTTTGGAAATAGCCAAAAATCCTTTGGAGTCAGCTGTGGTGAATGAATACACTTTTATAAAATACAAGTCTTTTTTGTTTCAATTTTAAGACAATGTGAATACACGCATGCTTCTGGCATATAGCAAAGGATTTTTAAGAGAGAGGTGGGCATTAGGTAAGCAATGGCATCTTCTTCAGTTGTCTCTCTTGTGGGCCCTGTTGAAGCATTCCAGGAGTATTGTGTACTAGTTGAAAAACTAGTCTCCTGCTTTGTGGTTAGACTGGTGTGTCAGGGCACTTCTCATGCCCAGGGGTCTAGAATTTCTGCTTTACAGTGATGATGAAAGCTGACTTTTTCCTGCCTTTTCTGCAAAGGCGGACTTGTGGGAGCCAAGGCCGGTGACCAGAGCGAGTGCCCAAGCCAGGGCAGCATTGATCCCTGGTGGCTGTTGCATTTTGAGAGTCTCTAAAGAGGGCACTGGCCCTTTTTTTGCCCCTCTTTGCTTCCACTTACCTCATTTTCTCTCTCAGTCCGAACAGCAGAAGAAGCAACAGGAGGCTGAGAGACTGCATCGACAAGAGAGGAAGAAGCTCCGCCGGTCAGCCGGCCACCTGACCAAACCCAGGTCCAAACCCAGAAGAGGCTGGCCCTTCCATTGACCACCCACGTGATCCTGCGTGTGACTAGGAAGCAGCGCTTCTCCCCCGTGATCGTCACGGGGCTGTCACACTGGACCAGGGAACACACTTCTTAGAGAGTGCTGTGTAGACTCGTGTGCACAGAGGTAAAGGTCTGATGCATGGACCCCGACCAGCTGGCCCCTGAGTGGCCCGCAGAGTACTTTTCTAAGTTCTCTGGTGCTCCCTTCTACATACTCTCCTTTCCTCGGTTTTAATTAGGTAAATCAAGTCATCATTGTCTTTTTAATATTGTGAAAGGAATATCATGAAGTGAAAGGTTTATCCTGTGCTGAAAACAAAGATTCATTGTGTTCTAGGACTTTTTTTTTTCCTTGCAATGTCTGCTGCCATTTACGATCCAGCCACCCAGAAATCCCACTCGTTTTACCTGCTGCCTGTGTATTGGTCCTATGTGTGTTTATAAATTTATGACGCAAAGTTGGTTTGCTTGCTTCTGTATTAGTTTGGGATATTTTCAAGCTATTTTTATACCAATAATATAAATTAGTGATTGTTGTTATTGTTGTTGTTAGGTGCCATTGAGTCAGTATCCAACTCATAGCGACCCTCATAGGGTTTTCAATGGCTGAGTGCTTTGGGATTGCCTTGGGAGTGGACTGCCAGGCCCATCTCCCATTTTTGCGGTGCGGGGAATTGAACTCAGGGCCTCAGAGACTGCAGCGCAGCGCTCTACCCACTGAGCTAAATCCCAGCAAATTAATGATAATAACAATAAATAAGACATGGAAACTACTGGTTATTTTAATTTGGCACAAGATTAAATAGGTATTTTTCTTTCTGCTTAATTAGAGATGAACTTGCTGAAGGAAGCATTTGTAAAAATAAATGCTTTCATTTGCATGGCTTCTTTGAGAGAGAGCCTTGCCTTGAATTAACTTTAAAATAAACTTTGGGAGCCACACATGGTTGTAGCACACCAGTAATCCCAGTGACTTGGGAGGCAGAGGCAGAGGCCCTTACTCAAAATATAAAACAAAAACGAACTTGGGGTGCAGCCCAGTGGTAGAGTACCTGCAAAGTATATGCAAAGTTCTGGGTTCAGCCCCTAAGTACCACCACAAATAAATAAAATCTGGTTCCACAGTTTTCCAGGAATTATGGTTGTAGAAGTGCCTATATACAGTTTTTAAAGTTTCTTTATGTGCACATGAAATAGTAACCCTTTGGGCTATAAATGGTAGGCTCTAACTTGAGGTGCCCAAGGGGCAGAATGTGCTAATTAGCATAACCACACTCCAGATTGGTTTGTGGCCTCAGGAGCTCCTCCATCTCCCCCTGTGCCTCCCTCCTTTCCTCGGGTTCCTTATCTCTTCAGGTTTCCCCCATCTTCCTTCCCTGTGTCACCTCTGCTGCTTCTATGCAGGCTGGCTTGCCCCACAGGCAGGGGACAGCATGGGTCACATGTCTGCTTTTGTGGTCTAGGAGATGAAGTCTGTTTCCAGTGAAAGGGTGGCTGTGCTGTGTGGTGCTGTGGGTGGGCGAGGGAGGGCGTTTGTAAAAGGCATAGTCACAAGGAAGAGGTGCGTGTTTCTTGGCAGCCAGCCCACCTTGTGCTGCAGTTCCAGAGTCTTACTTTCCCTTCCAGCTTCGGCCCCAGGCTCCTCTCCGGGACCTATCCATGGAGCCTCAGCTTCCTTCAGTGGCTTTTCTTTTGTTTTCTACCCTGCTTCCTATAGGATGGGAGCTTCAGAGGAAGTTAGAGAGGGGATTCCTAAGGGTTGGGAACCATGCTCAAGACCCCTTTCCTGAGGTCAGGCTCTTTTTGCACCTGTCCCTGGCATCCAAGGCCCTTTCTCCTTCTCTGGAGACCCCCGTGTTCTGTGAGGAGCCGGCATGGCACATGCTGTGTTCTGGGAGTGGTGCTGCAGGTTGGCAGGGGGAGTTCATCTGCTCTGAAACAAGGGCTCCCATAACATGGGGACGGCACACCATCAGCAGCTGGAGGAGGATCATGGGGACCCGTTCTCACCACCTGGCAGCTGGTGACACAGTGGAAGGCTGGGGCTTTGGCGCCCCTGACACAGGACTAACTCTTCACTCTGTGCCCCGCCGGTTCTGCATGCTTGAACTGCTTCTCGCCTGCCTGTGAGCTCAGCCCGACAGTGCTGGTGAGGTCGGAGGAGGCAGGCTGGCCCGTGGAGCCCCTCGCACAGCCGGGCCCTGGCTCACCGAATGAAGCTCTTCCTCTCGCTGCCCTCCCCTGGCCCCAGGGGCCAAATCCACCTCTAAACTCAGGAGCAGAGGTGCCCCTGTACTTTGTTCTTAAGAATTCCTAAGGGGCAGCTAGAGAGATTGAACTGATCCAGGATGGACATTCAAGAATAATGTGCTAAATCAAGACAGGTACATGAATTCTTCCACCCACCCTTCCTTCTCATTGCCTGGATGTTTCTACGTTTTGTTTTGTTTTGTTTTGTTTCTGTCCTGGGGACCTGCACCCAGGGCTTCACGCATACTTTCCAAGCACTCCGCTACTGATCTGCAACCCCAACCCCTTTTTTATTTTTTATCTTGAGACAGGGTCTCACTAAGTTACGAAGGCTGCCTCTGGCCTCTACTTGTGATCCTCCTGTTTCCTCCTCTCAAGTTGCTGCGATTACCACCATGCACCATCATGCCCAGCTCTGTTTCTACCTCTAGTGTCCCTTACAGCAGTCCTGTCTTCAGAGATGAGGTTCCTGAAGTCCCTACTACAAGCCCCGCACTTGTTTGGAGTTTCCTGTTTTAAAATGACCGTGCACACTTCATACCCTTCATTATTTTTCTGTGTCTGTGATTTGTTATCAGCCCTAGGAAATGGCTTTGCCTCTCCCAGGACTTTACCAGCAAAGCGCTCCCAGCGCAACTCATGAGCCACCATGAAAAGCTCAGAACAAGGGGGCTGTGTCTGCATCCACACCGTGCTGGGATTAGAGTGACGCCTTCTTCCCTCTGCTCCACATCCATCTCGGCCTCCATGGTACACCAGTGCCCAAGTGTTTTGTTTCCAGGAAGTTTTCATCATTCTGGGTAGGGATGGTGGTCACAGAGAGAACATGTCAGGAGGGATGTGACGGGACATCCGGAACAGTCGTGTTCACATGGTGGCAGTCTCACCCACAGGCACAGCAGAACCTACCCTGGACTTGTACATCTTTCTCCGTGCACATTACACTTAAGTTAGAAAGTGCTGAAGAGTTGTTTTGTCAAAGGAATGTAGTCTCCCCCTTCCCAGCCAACCCCAGACAAAACTTAAATGGTGCAAGGCATGTATTTTCAAATATCTTGCTGTTGTGTAAATAACAACGTAGATATCTGTTTTGCTAATGCAAATGGGATCATACTATGTATGCTACTCCTCAACTTGATTTCTATGTTGTTGTTAGGTGCCATTGAACCAGTATCCGACTCATAGCAACCTTACATACAACAGGCGAAACACTATTGTCAGTGCTTCTCTGCTATTCATAGGGTTTTCAATTGCAGATTTTTGGGGTTGCTGGGTCCGTCTCCCTGATTCTTATGAGTGACAATATTACATACATTTTCCCAAGTCTATTTATATATTGGGGAATCAGCCTCATTCTTTTGTATACACTTAAGAGTATTTCATTCTGCTGGGTGGGGTGGCGCACACCTGTAATCCCAGTGGCTTGGGAGGCGGAGGCAGGAGGATTGCAAGTTCGAGACCAGAGGCAGTCTGTGTAATTTAGCGAGACCCTGTCTCAAAAAGTAAAAAAAATGGGCTGGGGGTTGCAGCTCAGTGGTCCAGCACTTGCAGAGCATGCAAGCGCGAGGCCCTGGGTTCAACCCCCAGTACCACACACAAAAAAAGTATTTCATTCTGTGACTGATCTGTAATTTATTTAATTCTTTGGCTAATTGTGGTTTAGCCTGAAAATGTAAAGAAAGGACCTTTGCAAAAATCTCTTCTATAATAAGTATAGCCCTGTTTATTTTTTAAATGGACACTAACTTTATAACCTACAGCCGTACCACTGTGCTGTCTGATCCTGTCAGATCTCGGAAGCTAAGCAGGGTCGGGCCTGGTTAGTACTTGGATGGGAGACCGCCTGGGAGCACCAGGTGCTATAGGCTTGAGAGAAAGACCCGGCAACCTACTCCCCCAAAACAATCAGCCATTGAAAACCGTATGAATAGCAGAGAAGCACTAACAATGCTGTTTTACCTGTTGTATGTAGAGTTACTATGAGTTGGACACTGACTCGATGGCACCTAACAACAACAACAACAACAACAACAACAACTTTATGAAACATCTGTATGTAACAAAACAATTGAAATGTGTTTCAGTTTTCATTTTCTTCTTTGGTATATGAGATTTGAGAGAGAATTTTAATTACTAGTTACGATAGAGTTTTAGGTTCTTTTTTTATTATTTGCCAGAAAAGCGGAAAGAAATATTTTGTAACATACTTGTGCTAATCTTCATAACATTCTTGTAAGTACCATTTATGGAGTGTTGTATTTTGTCTGCAGTGAAATTATTAAAGCTCCTGCGACAATCATATGGGCTTCCCGTCTTGTGAATGGTCCATGTCTCTAGCTGTCCACTGCCAGAAGAGGCGTGGGCGTGGGGAGTGAGGACAGAAGCAGGGCGCTGTGAGGAAGCACCCGTGCAGCCCTGGAGAGTGCAGCTAGCCTGGTCCCTGGGGGATTTCGCAGGTGGAATTGGCAGGATTTGCAGTGGGGTGAAGGTGGCGGACAGGAGGAGAGGAATCAGGCATGACTTTGAGTGTGTGGCCTTAGCAGTGGCAGAGAGACAGTTGTCCTTGACTGGCACCAGGAAGCCATAGCAGAAGCAGGTCCAGGGGCAAGAAAGTAAGGATGGGTTCTAAATAGAAGACTGAGTTCAGATCATGCCCCTCTTCTCACAATCCTCAGTAGCTCAGGCTCCCTTCCCACTCGGTAACAGCCTGGCCCACATCCCCACAGTCCTCTACAAGGCCAGGTGTAATGCCACCTCTGCCGTTGCTCTCCCCATTACCTGCTTGCAGTCATTGCACTGAACTTCCTGTTTGTACAGCGTTCCAAGAATGTTCCCCCAGCCATCCAATGTTGCTTTCTTACCTTGTCAGGTCAGGACAACCCTGCTTAAGTTGCCACACCCCACTTCCAGCATGCTCCATCGCCCAGATTACCAACAATCCTTGATGCAACATGCTTTTTAAAAACCTTATGGAAAATGCCAAACACATGCCAAAGTAAAGAAGAGTTTAGTGTGCTCCCTTGTCCCCAACACCAGCTTCAGTAGTTCACAGCTGATCTGGTTTTCTCCTCCTCCTCCTCACAGCCCCGTTGCTTTGAGATGTTGGGTCCTGGACAGTATCTTCTTGCCATAAGTATTCGAGGTAGGCATGTTGTTGGCTCCTGCCTCCAGAACACCAACTCAGTAAGAGTTGGGAAGGTATTGTAGTCGGTGTGGTTCATTCCTGTATATCCAGCATCTAGAACCATGCCTGGCACCTTGTTAGCTACCTTGTGAACATTTACTAGATTTTGAAGTGTATGTTTAAATAAATGCTGTGAATAAATATTTGATTATTTCTTTGACATCCCTAAAAAGTTTACATGGACAAATTGGTATAATTTTCTCCTCCTTCTTAGGAAAATAAGGAAGGCATTATAGGACCTTGATTTAGGACACTACATACGTCTTACAGCCTGCAGCCATAGCCCTGTGGCACCGGATCCCTTCAGGTCTCAGAAGCTAAGCAGGGTCGGGCCTGGTTAGTACTTGGATGGGAGACCGCCTGGGAACACCAGGTGCTATAGGCTTGAGAGACGGACCTGATAACCCACTCCCAAAAATCAATTGGTCATTGAAAGCCCTGTGAACAGCAGAGAAGCACTGACAATAGTGTTTAGCCTGTTGTATGTAGGGTCGCTATGAGTCGGATACCGACTTGACGGCACCTAACAACAACAACGTCAACAACAACAACAACAACAACAACAACAACATACCTCTTACACGTGGGGAAAATTCAGTCCTAATAATTTTAAAGTTAATTTTTGTTCACATTTAAATTTTCCGAAATTAGTGCAATAAGAAAATCCAGCAATTTGTACTTGAATGAATTGTTTTAGGGACCTGTGTGCGGCTGCTTATTCAAAACACACCACGCTCACCCCAAGCGCATGGTGGGTGAGTGGCAGCGCATCAGGAAATGTGACGTCCTTAGCCTCAGGCATACAATGGCCTGAAGCAGGAGTTGCAGGAGGGTCGCAGGCCACACTGTTGTGGCAGCCTCGTGCCACCTCCCCTGCAGGCGGCGGAGGCCCCTGTGCCCCCGGGCTTCCTGCCTAGGGAGAGTTCCCATTGCGTGTTCAGGAGGAGGAAGTCATTACTCTCTGATGGGTCGGTTTCAGACCCTGTTTGTGGTTATTTTGTAAACCCAGGTGGAACTTCAAAGCTGAAATGTGGGAGGGAGGCCAACTATATTTTTGTAGTAGCCTTGAGTTTCTTTTAGCTGCAGGACAAAATTGTGCATCCTAGGCTTGGAGGGTTTGCAGGACTTTCGAGTCCAGCTGGCTGGCGCGCCTGCCTGCCTGGGTTTCCCTGGGCCTCCCCTCTGCACTCACAGCCTGACTCGAGGCCCTGGCCATTCCACATGCTCTCTCTGGGGTTGAACCACCTTCCCCTCTCCCTTCTTCCTCCTCCCCTCCTAAGCTTCTGCAGAATGAGGGTGTGTTCTCCCTAGCTGGCTGCTCTTTTCTCTGCTGGATCCCCCTTGCTCCTGGCCTCATCCTCCCAGGCTTAGAAAATGTGAGCTCATGTTCAGTCTAGCCGAGGCTCAGACCAGACTCTTCTCCAGCCTCTCAGCCCCTTCGCAGCCTTTGCCTCTGTCTGCGTTTCCCTTCTCGTCCTGGGCTGCCTCGGTCTCCCCGGAGCTCCTTCCGCTTCCCACAAGCATGGCCTTGCGCCAGGGTTTCTTCCTTCGGCCTTTCATTCCTCCTCCTTCCCCAGCAGCATCTCTTCTCCGGGTTCCAGGGCCACCTACCAAATGTGTGGCCCTCAGGCTCGAGCCCTAAAGTGCTTAGAACAAGATCTGTCTGCTCCATCCATGCACCCAAGTACTTGTTCCTCCTCTTCATCGTTTGTCCAGTGACCTGAGGCAAAAACTGTGGTTTGTTCACCCGCTGTTTAGTGAGCACTCTGTCCAGGTGACTAAGCAGAGGGCCCTGTTCCCAAGAACCATCCGTTTCCACAGGGAGACAGGCAGGGCCTCTCAGTACAGTGCCCTAGGGGGCGCTCTTTGGGGTATGGAGGGCTGGGGTAGGACCGTCACTGAACGAAGTCAGCTGGCATCAGGACGGGCCTTGCAGAAAGGGTGAGATTTGAGAAAGGACTTCTTGGGCAGAATACCGTGGGGGACATTCGAGGCAGAGGTCCTGTGGCTATGGCGTCAGAAACCCCTGGAGGTCTTGTGAAACAGAGTTCTGACTGAGTGACCGGTCAGGAGCCACAAAATGTACTGTTCCCACCTGAGGGCCGTAAGGCTGCAGCATAAGGCCAGGCGGAGTTCATCTGGGACGGGGCCTTGGCCACTGTGGCTGGTGTGGAGTGGAGGACTGTTAGGACAGGGCAGACACGGCCTGGTGTTAGCTGCGTGTCCCTTGGGACGTCAGGATGAGTGGCAGCCACCTGTCCTTTCTCGGTAGCTCCAAAGTCTTGGTTCCTGCTGCCCTGTGCTGGTGGGCGTGCTCTGGGGATCTTCCCACCTCTGTGTGTCCCCTAATCCCTGCCTCTGCTGTCTCCACTACCCCCTCAGCCACTGGCCCCACGGCCTTTGCATACGGAGGGCGGCAGAGTCTGGGATCCCCAGCCCAGGCTGTGGGAAAGTCTAATCCTTTAATGATGGAAAACTTTCAAAATCAAGGATGGAGTCAGATTGGTGAAGACAACAGAGGTAACAAGGGGAGGCCTGGGTCTGGCCCAGACTTGCTTGTGGTGAAGCTGCCAGTTAGTGGCCAAGTCACTCAACCCGCCTGTTCCTTAGTGTCTACATCTGTAAAATGGGTTTAATAGTATGTGTCCCCTGAAGACTTCAGAGGATGTTTGTGGAGCTTAATGAGGGAGGTCCATTAAGCTCCTCAGAAGAAAGGTGTAGCTAAATACAAAGCACTATTGTAATTAGCTCTCAGGTTCTCCAAGCCAGGCCGCATCTTGTTTTAAGAGGGTTGCCATGACGACAGGTTGGTTTTAAAAAACACATGTTTAAAAGGCATGGCTGTAAATCTTGCAGTGATATGTGAGCTTTATTTTGCTGGTTTCTGTCATAACGGGGAGCTGCACGGCCCTTATCGATTGTCATGAAGTGACAGCCACTATTGCTGCTGACCTCAAACTTCTGCCTCTGTGCTGTGAGTGGCAAGGATTGTGTTACTCCTCCTGAGCATGTAGTGAGCACTTCACAAGCATGATCAAATTAGGAAGTCTACTGTGCCTGGCACTTGATAGGCTCAGGGTGGTTGCTGGCTGCATAGAAAGAAGGCTTGGTCCTCCTATTGATGATGCGGGTTATCCACCAGAGAGCCATGGGATACGTATGTAGAGGAAGAAAGGAGTTGGCTCTCACAATTACATTGTCACTGGTAGGTGCCGCCAAGTCAGGTCATAACCACCCTATGTACAGCAGAACGAAACACTCCCGACACTGTGCCATGCACATGATCTTTTCTATGTCTAAGCCCATTGTTGCAGCCACTGTGTCAGTCCATCTAATTGAAGGTCTTCCTTTTTTCACTGACTCGCCACTCTCCCAAACGTGATGTCCTTCTCCAGGGATTGATCTCTCCTGACAACATGTCCAAAATATGTAAGACACAGTCCAGCCAGCCTTGCTTCCAACGAGCACTCTGGTTGCACTTCTTTTAGGATAGATCTATTGGTTCTTTTGGCAGTCCATGGTATATTCAATATTTTGTCTCCAGCACCATAATTCAAAAGCATCAATTTTTCTCCTGTCTCCCTTATTGAACATCCAGCTTTCACAACCATATGATGCGACTGAAAATACCATGGCATGAGTCAGGCGCACCTTCATCTTAAATATAACATCTTTACTTTTCAGCACTTTAAAGAGGTCTTTTGCAACAGCTTTTCCCAGTGCAATGCGTCTTTTGATTTCTTGACTGCTGCTTCTGTAGGTGTTGATTATAGAACCAAGTAAAGCAAAATCTTGGACAACCTCAATCTTTTCTCCATTTATCATGAAGTTGTGTAGTGACCCAGTTGTAAGGATTTATGTTTTGTTGTTGTTGAGGCACAATCCATACTGAAGGCTGTGTTCTTTGATCTTCATCAGTAAATGTTTCAAATCCTCTTCTGTTTCAGCAAGCAGAGTTGTATCATCTGCATAATGCAGGTCGTTCATGAGTCTTCCTCCAACCCTGATGCCATGTTCTTCTTCATAAAGTCTCACAACTATGGAGGCTGACAAGTCCCCAAGATGTGTGGTTGGCAAGCCGGAGACCCAGGAAAGTCAATGGTGTAAATTTTGGTCCTAAGGCCACAGACACCAACGTTAAAGGCTGAGTCTAAAGGCAAAAGACAGCCACTGGGCCTGCCTGATGAGCGAATTCTCTCTCCTCATCATCCTTGTTCTACTCACACCTCCCATGGGTTAGGTGAGGCCCGCACACCCCTAGGAGGGCCATCACTTCCAGCTCTCTGTGGCCGTGGCCGTGGCTGTGGCCATGGCCTTCTCGAGTTGATGGCTTGGCCATCCCTGATGCATGTCTTGTGATGAGGCTGCCAGGCCGGAAGTTAAATGCTTTGCACAGGTTGTCCCCTCTGATCCTTAGGTTCACATTGGGCCCTTTCTGCTTGCTCGCTCTGGACCCAAGGCAAAGTCCTGCCCTTTCTGGGCTTCCTTTTCCTTACCCAAGGGAAGGCAATAATAACAGCACCCACCTCCCCGGTAACAGCAGTGGCAGTGCCATCATTTAAGGCCTCATCCCCTTGCCTCCAAAGGGGGGTTCACACAGGCCCCTGGCTCCTCCTCTGCAAACCAAAATCCAGAAGTCTCACCGAGGCCCCATAGGCTTGTCTCTGCCACCAGGTGGCTAACGGACTCTTTGGCGTCCTGGGTCCACAGATGCCAGGTGCATTACCTGGCCTTCTCAAATCCACGTAGCAGGCATCCCTGCTGGTCACTGTGATGGTCCTGGAAGAGGCCTCAGCAGAGGGAGGAGTGTGTGAGCACCACACAGCTGGGGGGCAGGTGCTCTGCAGCCCCCCCCCCCCAGGGGAGATATCAATAGAATCACAGGCATAAGGAAGTCAGGGGACGGGGGTTGCTCTGTGCTAGTGCACCTGCCCAGCACGCACAAGGCTCTGAGTTCCATCCCCAGCACCACAAAATGACAGAGACAGAGGGGTGGGGGTAGGGAAGGAAGGAGGCAAGGAAATAAGTCAGAGGAAATTAAGCCAGGCAGAGGCAGCTGGTGTAGGGTTGGTGCACGATCCTTACACAAGGGAGCCCTTCAGCCACCTCCACTGGTGGCACTTAGGGGCTGCCTCTTCCCATCAGTTTAGAAGGCCAAGTCTGAAAAGAGCTGGGCATATAAAAGCACAAAAAAGGAAAACTCAAGGGTGTCGTTTACCCTCTCTGAGCCTCAGTTTCCTCACCTGTAACTTGAGAACAACAATCCCTCCTTTGCAGGCCCCCCAGCACGTTGTCTGTCCATCGCGGGCGTGCAGGATGCTGGTTCCTTCCCCACTTTGCCCAGAGCCCAGCACACATCCAGCCTTGCTGAGCGTCTCAGTGAGTCAGTGAACAAATGGGCTAAGGGAAGCCCACTTGGTTCAGCCAGCGCTTCATGGAGTTCCTGGTAACCATGGTAATCTCAAGGTCAACGATGCCACCGCCTGTCAGCAGGGCTCCTAGAGCCACAGTGACCATGGAGGCCCAGACACCACGCAGCTGAGGGGAGGGGAACAGACTTGGAACCTGGCTTGCCATCAGCATCTGAAAACTTGGAAGCAGCACTGCCACTTTTGGGACTTCCTGTCTGCGAAGTGGGCATTGTTTGGGAGCATCAGTGAAGGCTTGAGACCAGGTATAAGACTCAGGAATAAATGTTGATTAACAACAGAGCCTGCAGCTGTAGCCCTGTGGCATCCGATCCCGTCAGATCTCGGAAGCTAAGCAGGGTCGGGCCTGGTTAGTACCTGGATGGGAGACCGCCTGGGAACACCAGAAGCTGTAGGCTTGGGAGAAGGACCTGGCAACCCCCTCCCAAAAATCAATCTGCCATTGAAAACCCTATGAACAGCAGAGAAGCACTGACA
>VMDO01003993.1:20215-90125 GCA_007922755.1 Pedetes capensis | reverse complement strand
GAAGTTCCAGAGCGAAAGGTGAAGCTAAAAAGATTAGGAGGATAGAGAACACGCGTCATTGTTGTTTGCTCTTGTTTTGTTTTGGAGACAGGGTCTCCCTATGTAGCCCAGCCTGGCCTCGAACTCTGGATCCTCCTGCCTCTGCCTCCTGAGTACTGGAATTACAAGGATGGCCACCAGGCCCAGCTGAGAACACACCTCTTAAAGAACAATGAGGGAAATGATGAGGTTTGGGCTGGAGGCAGGCAGGGGCTGCAGTGCATTTGACTGAGAATCTGACGTTTTGTGGGCTGGGAGTTTCTTCCCTCCTTGACACCAAGACATATGCTCTATGTATAGGAACTTCACGGGAGAGGGTAGGTCCCCTCTGAGCCCCAAAGGCCCCCTTGACAGAGTGTGACAGAGCTGCAAACCTCCGGAACCAGTTGCAAGCCTGTCGCCACCGCAAGCTCACAGTGCATGCGCGTTGGCTGGTCCTGCCCTCCGTGTGGGACCCAGAGGGGCTGTCTGCCCTTGGCCATGGGCTGTGTGGAGCTCAGTGGGGCTTGGTGCTCAGGGGCGCGGACTTGACCTCTGCCATTCTCACTGGAGGGGGGATTAGGAGCCTCAGCAGGTGCTCTGCACGTGGCAGACTCTTAGGGACACAGAGCCATATATAGGGGCAAAGACTGCACTGTCACTTCAAATGAGCCAACTGGAGAAACAGAAGCCTCTGGGGACATGTTGCAAATTGTTAGAAGTAGATTCAGGATAATCAGGTTTTGCGTGGTCAATGTAGAGAGCAAGGTGCTGGAGGCCCAAGGAGGCAGGAAGGGAGGGCTGGACAGCTCGGGGTCAAGTTGGCTCCGTGCTGATTTTGAAACCAGCTGTGCACGGACCCTGCTCTGTGGAACCCCGATGCCAGTCACCTGTGCCAAGGAAACTGAGTTCCAGAGGGAACAAAGAACTGGTCCGTGAGTGTCAGAGCCAGGATTTGAAGGCGTGAGGCTAACTGGCAAGGCCTCAGGGACTGGGCACAGCAACAGCCACAGATTCCTCAGTGGCTGGGATGGACAGAGCTGAGCCACTGCGTCAAGGATCTTGGGCTGAACTGGATGGAGAGCAGGAGGGGAAAAGAATTGGCTGAAGCCAGCGCAGAACCCCGGGGCTTCCCAACAGACTTTCTGTAGAGGCGAAGAAACTGGGGCAGCCGCAAGAGGTGAGAAGCAGGGGAGGGCCAGGGGGCCGACGGCTGCCTGGGGCCTCTCACGGGGTGGGGGAGGGGGAGAGCTCCTCTTTGGTTAGGGCACCTGCTCGGTAGGCCTGCTGGCGAGGCATCTCCCCCTAACCGTGGATTGTTCCAGACCTGCGGGCTCCTCAGCCGGGAGAGGCATCCCCTTGCCAGGGAGGGAATGGGGTGCTTTGAAGGCGTTTCCTGCTGGAAAATAATGATTTCCCCTCAGGGTCTGGCCTCACAAGCAGGGTCATTGCCTTTAATGTAGTCAGGTAAAAGCCCACGTGAGGAAAGCCCAGCGTCTCCTCTGCTTCCAGCAAAGCGGGCAGCACCGCAGCACTTAGGCAAACGCTCAGGCTTGGGGCCCCACTCCCCAGCCATCCACCTCACGTGGCCACAAGCAGAGTGGCCGCACCAGCCCAGAGTCTGGCCCCTCTCCTCGTTCTGCTCTTCTTCAACTTCTAGTTGTTGTTGTTAGGTGCCGTCGAGTTGGTATCCGACTCATAGCGACCCTCTGTACAACAGGGGAAACACTATTGTCAGTGCTTTTCTGCTGTGCATAGGATTTTCAATGGCAGCTTGATTTTTGGGAGGGGGTTGCCAGGTCCTTCTCCCAAGCCTACAGCACCTGGTGTTCCCAGGCGGTCTCCCATCCAGGTACTAACCAGGACCGACCCTGCTTAGCTTCCGAGATCTGACGGGATCAGACGCCACAGGGCTATGGCTGCAGGCATCAACTTCTAGTATTAATTTTAAATCTTAGCTCCACTGTTCACAGGGCTGCGTCTTGACCTTTAACCCTCAAATTAGACACCACCAGTCCTACTGGGTCCCAAGAGGGCCGTGGGGCCCCCCTGCAGCCTCGACTCCACTGAGGGAGAGTGAAGGACAGGAGGCTAAGTTGGAGTTGGCTAAGGACAGGAGAGCCCTTTGCACTCTGCCCTGCCTGGCTCCTGGCACTTCTGACAACAGCAGTGACGATGGCTGGCAGGACCAGTGGCAGCCTTGTTCTCAGGAAGCTGAGTGCCCCAGAAGAGGCCAACCTGAAAGGCCATCGCACCTGCCTGAGCTGGGCCACTGTTACCAACGTGCTCCACTCTGGTCCCCGGTAACCACAGTAAGATAAGGTCAACGACCCACTGCCTGCCGGCAGGGCTCCTTGAACCACAGTGACCATGGAGGCCCAGACACCACACTGCTCAGGGGAGGGGAGCAGGCTTGGAGCCTGGTTTGCCATCAGCATCTGAAAACGTGGAAGCAGCACCGCCACTTTCAGGACTTCCTGTCTGCTAAGTGGGCGTCATTATTTCTACCCCTAAAGGCTGTCATGGCGTTTGAGGAGACACAGTGTTACAAACCAGTGCCTGGCGCGTGGTTGTTCTGGGTGGGTGCTGAGTATCACCTGCCCCTCTGCCCGCTGTTGCCAACACTTGGATCCAGCAAAGACCCAGCTTGGCCATAGCTTGGAGGACAGCAGGGGCATTGTTTTGGTGGACTCTGTCCACAGGGACAGTCATCCATGTGACAAGATGCTACCACAGTGGAGATGCTGCTCTAAAAGACATCCCAGGTCCTAAGCCAGCAAGTGGTCTCCACAGGTGGTGGCAGGGGTTCCTTACTGTGCAGCAGTGGTTGGAACTCTGGGGTCACCCTCCCCAGGCGCCTTCTTGCTCAAGGTTAAATCACACATCAGCTGACCTCACCGTGACCCATTCAGCACTGGACAAAGCCAGCCACAGACCTGGTGATCTCTGCCTGAGGACTGACTTTTGTCTAATCCTGTGAGTCGCACACATTTAGACACTGAGCTATTTCACACGACAATCCAGTCAGGCCCCGTGAAGGGACATGGAGGATGGTGGTGAGACTTCCTTTGCACCTGAGGAGCCCACTGTCTACAGAGGGAGAAACCAAACCAAAACAAAAACAAGAAACAAAAACAAGAAACCGTCACAGCCACAGAGCCTAAGGAGGCTGACGACTCAGCGGGGTGTGGACCCTGGCGCAGAAAGAGGACTTCGGGTTTAAGCTAAGGAGATCCTATCAAACGGTGGACTTAAAGCGTGGCCCTTGGTTTTCATTAATTGTATCAGATGTACAATTGGCTTAAGGGTGTAATCTAGGGGGTACCGGGGTGGGGGATACATGGGAACTCGGTGCTGTATGCTCAGTTATTCTGAAAATCTAAAACTGTCAGAAAACGAAAGGCCAAAAGAAGGAAAGAGAGACAGCGAATGAAAGGGAATAGAAAACAAGAAAAGAGAAAATGAAAAGAAAGAAAAGAAAAAAGAAAGGAAAAGGAAATGAAAGAAAAGAATTGAAAAGAAAAAAGAAGAAAAGAAGATGTGCAATAAGGTAAACAGTGAGAGGTAGAGGAAGCCCATGGCTCAGTTTGAGCAATCGCTCAGTTTCTCAGGCTCCGACCCCAAGTTCACACACTCAGGGACCCCAGGAGAAGGAGGACCCGGACCCTCCTGGGGTTCACCAGTCCTCACTGGAGGGCAATCAGGTGTCCCATCAGGATATGGTCCTCATCCCTCTGTCTCGGATGTAGCACCTGTGGCCTTGGAAAAGCCACTAGAGAAGGGGACGAGGGGAAATGGGGCAGGCAGTAAAGGCTGTGCCTGCTGCCCTGGCACCAGGGCCCTGTGAGCCCATGCCCGCTCCCTGAGCGGAGGGACCTGTGTTGTTTCTGGGTGCGCTGGGAGGGTCCTTCCAAGGCCCAGGAACCTGCTGGGTGGGCAGCCAGCGCAGGCAGCAGTGGCGATCATTCTTCAGCTTGGAGCTGGTGCAGAGAGCCTCCCCTGGCTTACTGTTTCTTCACTGCCCAGGTCAGCTCCAGAAAGCCGCCTGGGAGAGCCGCAGGCTTCCGGCTGGCCGTGCTGCCGGAGCCGGAGCACAGCTGGCCGGCCGCCTGCTTGGAATCCTCTTAAGATAGGAAACAGAGTGGGCGCTGATGAGCGTCGAGGTGACAGGGGAGGCTGAAAAATAAAGCATTTCCTCCGAGGCTGCCAAGCCGGGGGGTCCTGCCCCGGTTTGCACATCCTGCAAATGACTCAATGCAAGTTTCCCTTCCGACTCTTACGGGGTTTCCATTCCGAAGGCCAGCACCTGAGGGAGCAGTGGCCGTGGGCACAGGGGGAGCCCAGGCAAGACTCCAGCCTCCCACTCCAGCAGGATACCCCGTGCCCCGGCGCTTCAGGCCCGGAGCTCGGAGGCTGCACACCATTAACTGGAGCACGTGCCTAATGAAAAGGCCCTCATCAGACAAGGAAAGATGGGGAGAATCACTCTGCTGTTTAACCATTCCTACGCATGCGTGTCAGTGGCATTAAATGCGCACGGTTGTGCAGCCATCACTGCCACCCATCTCTAGGACATCTGCATCTTCCCCAGTGAAACTCTGTGTCCATTAAATACCAATCCCCACACCCTCCTCCCTCTAGCCCCTACTATCCTCCACCCTACTTGCTGTCTCCATGAATTTGCCCCATCGAGGCCCCTCACGCCTGCAACTGTACCTCTATGGCATCCGATCTCGTCAGATCTCGGAAGCTAAGCAGGGTCAGGCCTGCTTTATCCTTGGATGGGAGACCACCTGGGAACACCAGATGCTGTAGGCTTGGGAGATGGACCCGGCAGCCCACTCCCAAAACACAATCAACCATTGAAAACCCTATGAATAGCAGAGAAGCACTGACAATACTGTTTCACCTGTTGTACATGGGGTCGCTATGAGTTGGACACAACTAGACAACACCTAACAACAACAAGCCCCTCACATGGTATGATCATACAGTCTCACCTTTTTGAGTCTGGCTAGTTTCACCTAACATAGTGTTTTCAAGATTCGTGTATATGGTGCCATGTTCTAGAACTTTCTTCCTTTTTATGGTGCTGTGCACATATACCACATTTGCTTATCTGTTCACCTATTGATGGGACACTTGGCTTGATTTCACTTTTGAGTCTCACAAATAATGCTGCTGTGAAAAGAGATATACAAGCCAAGTGAGGTGGCGCATGACTGTAATCCCAGTGATTCGAGAGGTGGAGGCAGGAGGATCGCAAGTTCAAGGCCAGAGGCAGCCTGCATAATTTAGCAAGACCCTGTCTCAAACTGAAAAATAGAAAATGGGCTTGGGGTGCAGCCCAGTGGTAGAACACTCACAAAGTATGTGTCAGGTGCTGGGTCTAACCCCCTAGTACCGCAAAAAAATGGAGTGATGTCTAATATCTGTTAAGAGTCCTGTTTTCAATTCTTTTGGATATAAACATCAGAATGAAACTGCCAGGTCATATGGTAATTCTGTTTGACTTTTTAAGGAACTGCTAAACTTTTTTCCACAGCCATTGCATCATTTTACATTCCTACCGCCGATTTTTTCCATATCCTGGCTAACTCTTGTTTTCTGTTTTTATTAATTATTATGATTATCATTATCACTTAGATAACAGCCATCCTTGGGAAGTTGTAAAACATTGTGGTTTTTGATGAGTGTTGCTGTAGAGCCTCTTTTCACATGCACATTGATCACTGGTGTATCCTCTTTGAAGAAATGTTGCTGGGCGTGGTGGTGCACGCCTGTAATCCCAGCAGCTTGGGAGGCAGAGGCAGGAGGATCACAAGTTTGAGACCAGATGCAGTCTGCATAATTTAGCGAGACCCTGTCTCAAAAAGTAAAAAAATGGGTGGAGGTGCAGCTCAGTGGTCCAGCACTTGCAGAGCATGCAGGCGCAAGGCCCTGGGTTCAACCCCCAGTACCGCAAAAAAAAAAAAGAAAGAAAGAAAGAAATGTCTACTCAAGTCCTTTGCATCTCTTCCCTCCCTCCCTCCCTCCCTCCCCCCCTCTCTGAGTACTGGGGGGCTGCACCTCGGGCCTCGCACATACTTTGCCAGTGCTCTACTACTCATCTGTACCTTCAATTCCTTTTTTGTTTTTTGTTTTATATTGAATCAGGGTCACGTGAAATTACATAGGCTGCCCTTGCCTCAAATTTGCAATCCTCTTGCTTCTGCCTGAGTCTCTGGGATTACAGGCGTGATCCACCAAGCCAGCTTAAAATAGTTTTTTGTTTGTTTGTTTGTTTGTTTTAACAGTGCTGTGGTTAGAATCCAGGGCCGTGTGCATGCTAGGCAAATGCTCTAACACTGAGCCATATTCCCAGCCCTCTCTTGCCCATTTTAAAAATTGGGTTGTTTTATATCGTTGTTGCATTGTAGGAGTTATTTACATATTCTGAACATTAGCATCATGTTCTACTGTTTGATTTATATCTGTCTGTGCACACAGACAGATATCTAGAGCAGAACTCCAAGTGGGGAATGGGGTAGGGAGCATTCTTGGCCACTCCATGCTCCAAGAAAGGGGAGTCTGAGGTGACTCAAAGGCTAGTTAGGAATGGAGAGGGTGAAGTCAGAGGCCAGCCAGACGGGGCAAGTCTCCATCCAGGGTCTCTTACATTGCCAGCCTCTCAAAACTGACCTCTGCAATGCTGGCTGGAGGCATCTTCAGGTACCACTGAGCCTACAGGGCCAAGGCCTCACTTGGGGCCAAGCCTTCATCACCACTCCCACAGACAGGATCCCCAGCATTTCCAAAGACAAGTGCACATCCACAAAGACCAGCAGGCCTTTGGGCAGGGCGACTCGGGCAGCCTTTACTTGAACCAAGAAAACTCTGCTCACAGGATTTTTCTCATAACCCCAGCTATGGAAGAAGACAGCGCTGGACTTGGCTCCAGGGAGAGGCTCCCCATGAGTATGTGGCCCAGTCCTCCCAGCCTGGCCTCTGGCTGGCTCCAGGCACAACAGGTTGCCCCTACTCTTATCCACAGGCAAAAGTGGGGCCTCCACAGCTTTTCATACCTCAGAGCTACTAAGACAAGGAGGGCCGAGACCCCCACACTGTGGAGAGTGATTTCTGGCAGGAAGCACTTGCCAGATTTGGGTCTGGCCTTGGAAAGCAGCTGTCAGTCACAGAGAGGACAGGACACTGGACCTGGTCACACTATCGCGTGGAGCCCCTGCTGCTTCTGCAGCTGGCCATCCGCAGCTCGCCCAGACCTTCAGTGAGGAAAGAACGCTCTCCCACCGCGACCATCAACAAGGAAAGAACCTGCTCTCCATCTGATCACCGACGAAGCAAGAATTGTCTCCTCGTGACCACCGAGACCACCAACACGGGTGTTTGCCCCTGGAAGGCAAAAGCGCCTGAGGCTTTTCCTTTCTGCCATCTCTGCTGGGGTCCCGAGGGCTGCAGGAGTCCCGCGCCCCTCACCTGAGGGTCCTGAGTGAATTGTGTTTGGTATCTGTGTGCATGGCAGTGCCGCCCTTCCAAACATCCAGGCCAGACCAGGAGGCGAGCGCCCCACATAGAGGAAGAGGAGCGGTATGGTGAGTGCGTGACTTGCCCACGGCCCCGTGACTCCTGGAGCTCAGACCCTGTGGCTGCACCCAGTCATCCTCGGAGCTGCAGGCTGACCCACAGCCCTGCTTCCCGGGCTCCATGTGTCCACGCATAAACGTGCACCAAGCAAACCTCCATTCATTCACTTGGACTAAATGACCACCTGGGAAGCTGTGAGGATAAAAAAATCCTGTCCCTGTGGAGCACCTGGAATGTTCCTGGCACCCTGTCAGTGCTTTCCCACGTGGGGAAACCCCTGGCAGCCCTTGCGGCAGATGCAGTCACCCCAAGTTTGCTGAAGTGGAGGCTCACCGGCTATACATCTAGATTGTCAGCAGAGATGGGGCCAGAGCTGGGCTGGTGACCAGGCCAGGGCTGGGGACCATCCACGTTCGATTTCACCCCAGGCTCCCGGGTGCAGTGTGATCCTAACTGCCCGGCACCCTTTCTCTCATTCCATGGGGCGACGCAGCTCCCCTGGTTTTAGCTTGGCACACAGTGAGCCCGATCAGAGTCAAGCAGGAGGAGTTTCTGCTGATAGAACATGGTGGGGTCCACGTACCTGGACTGGAGGGCGATGGCATGGGCCCTCTCTCCCTCTCTGCCCTCTGAGATCTGGACCAAAAACATGGTGACCCGGTTTGGGCTGTGCAGACAAGGACATCTCTGTAGGACATGGCAGAACCACAGGATGACAGGAATTGGATCCCTGAGTGACTCCCTGGAGCAGAGCCACACCGCAGCGTGGGCTGCTTCCTGCCAGACTATCACAGGAGAGAAACAGGCTCCTCCTTCAGGCCGCGGTGACTGCCGCACCTCTGGCTGCTCAACAAACAAGCGCACTGCGAAACTGACCTCCGCATAGCATCACCAGTAAGGACTACGCCAGGCCCACATCCACAGCAGCTGTCCACGGCCCTCCTAGGCGTGTTGGACTGTGACTCCTCATCGCAGGGGGGCCCTGGCCAGCCAGGAGGAGCCTCTCTTTCTCTCATTCCAGCAAAATCTGAGCAGCTGTGCACACTTTGCTGGCTGTGGCAAGTTCTACCTGGGATAGACATAGGTCCGGGCGTGCCTGGTACCTGGGTTTCATGCTCTGAGCCACTGAGTCATTGGATGGGATGTTAGGTGTAAGCTGAGAATAGCTGCCCTGCCCCCAGTGCCCAAAACCTTCCTCTTGGGTTCCTAGAGGACCACGTGGGTGGAGCCAGGCTCCTTAGTCTTCTCCCACAGAATGAATGAAGCCTCAGGCCAGGGACCTGCTTGCTCTATGGGGAGTCCCAAGTGGGTCCCGGGGAGGCCCAGGGCCTGATGGCAGGAGATGGAGGAGATTCCTAAGACCTGGGACACTGAAGCTCTGTCTGCAAAGATGAGTGTCTGGAGGTTCCCTTGGGAGTAGGAGTGCCCTTGGCTGTCTATGCTCTCCTGAGACCTGGGTGCAGCTGTCCTGCCTCCTAGGAGTTCTGATTACCCGTGGCTGTGAGCTCAGCATTGCTTACCTGAAGCTGATTGTGCTGTGTTCGGATGGGAGCTGACCTTCCTTGCAGCTCAAAGTAAAAAGCCTAGAAACAAAAACATAGGAAAATCAGTCTCCCAAGAGGGACCCTTTCCTTCCATCCCCAAAGGAACATTCCAGAAGATCCAAACACCCCCATTGTTGGGCTGTGCTTCTCAGTCATTTCTCTATGGCCTGACTGAAGCCCATGAGTCCTGAGTCCATGGGCTTCTTGGGGGTCGCCATGGCCAGGTCAGGAAAGGTAGCCATGGCCACCTTGAAGCAGCCTCCCCACCTACCCCCACATCCCTCACCAAACCTGCCTGTGTCTCTGCAGCTCGAAAGCCTCTCCGTCACCGTGCTGCGGATCCTGACAGATTTGGCCTCTTGTTCTACTCCAGGACATCAAATGTCCTCAGCTCTGAAGTTCAGGACCCAGAAGCTTCCCAGGCTGCTGCTCAGGACCCTGCCTCATGCAGTAGGGTAAGGAAGATGGGCTTGGTGGACTTTGTGCTGCCACAGAGCCTGCAGGGGAAGAAACCGAGTCACAGAGAGCAGGCAGCTCCCCAGAGACGTGCTCCGTGGCCTGGGGAGTTCGGTCTGTCCTGCTGGGATCTAACCTCGCCAGCTCATCGCTGACCAGCCCCACACATCCTGAACCCCATCCTGAAGGGGCAGCAATGTGTGTGTTCTCTGAGCACCAGCCCTCACCACCACAGCCACCTTCTAGAACATTCACTGGCTTTCCACCGTTGCCTGGGCTGATACTGGTCCTTGCTCTTACTGCTTTGATGCCTCTGCAGGAATTTGCTATTTAAAGACATCCTATGATTAATCATGGGAGAAGGACGTGGCAACCCACTCCCAAGGCAATCCCAAAATGGTCACCCATTGAAAACCCTATGAGGGTCGCTATTAGTCAGACACTGACTTGACGGCACCTAACAACAACAACAATGATTAATCAGCCTGCAACCTCACCACTGTGGCATCCATTCCCATCAGATCTTAGAGGCTAAGCAGGGTCGGGCCTGGTCAGTACTTGGATGGGAGACCGCCTGGGAACACCAGGTGCTGCAGGCTTGGGAGAAGAACCTGGCAACCCACTCCCAAAAATCAATCTGCCATTGAAAACCCTATGAATAGCAGAGAAGCACTGCAATAGTGTTTCACCTGTTGTACATAGGGTCACTATGAGTTGGACACAGACTCGATGGCACCTAACAACAACGCTGAATCACTTCGTAAAGCAAAAACCACCTGTCCATTTTTGCTGGGAATAGCTGAGATTTCACAGATGGGATTTGCTTAAAGTCGGGGTGCCAAGAGTGGGGAGAGTACAGGCACTTAGTTAATTTAAATTTCACGTAAAGGAACAAATCATCTTTTTATTATAAACATATCCCAATTATTTCCTGGGACCCCACAATGTGAACTGGGCAGAATTGTAATCCCTCAAATTCCTATGTGGAAATTTTAACCACCCGTGCCTCCAAATGTAACTTTACTTAGAGCCAGGGTCTTTCTGGAGGTAATCAAATCGAAATTCGGTCATCAGTGTGAGCTGCCATTCAACCTGACAGGTGTCCTCACATTTCAACACGTGTGCACACAGGGAGACTACCACGTGCTCAGGAAGACAGAGACCAGGAAATGCCTCTCTAAGCCTCGCAATATCAGAGATGGCCAGCAAACCACTGCAGCTGGGGAGAGGCCTGGGCGCATCCTCACGGCCCCAGGAGGACCCAGCCCTGCCCAGCCCTGTGTCGCCTGCCTCCAGAGCCATGAGGGGGTGCATTTCTGATGCCCACGCCCCCCAGTTTGTAGTGCTTCCTTAAAGCAGCCATAGCCGACTAGTGACCTGGGAACCCTAGGCGGAGCCCCTTGGTTTGTTCACAGGGAGCCTGGGGGGTCCCAGAGCTTCTGCTGTACATATGCCCAGCTCTGGACCCAGACTGTCTCCACCCCGGAAGGTTCTAGGTCCCCAAGACATGTTTTGTCCCTCCTATAGCCCCTCAGGAGGAGCAAGAGGAAGGATCCTGAAAGCCTGATTGGGGCTGGCCCTACAAATCAGGCTGGAAGAGAAGGGTGCAACGAGAGGGAGGCGAAGGCCCCCCTGGGTAGGGAACACAAAGGGACACGCCCACCCCATGCTGTGAAGCCTGGCCCAACCTTGGCCAAGACCTCCAGGGGGCTGCTTTGTGATGCGTGCAGAGGGCAGCCCCAGGGGCCCGCCATGCCCCTGACGTTTGCAGAAGGAGGCCCACCATCTCCCTTTCCGAGCCTCAGGGGTGATGGGCGCGCAGCAGGCGATGTGCGATTCCGACGTTCTGGATCGCGCGGGCTGGGTTTCCTTCCGAGACCAGCACCCCCCGCAGCTCTCCCCCTGGAAAAACCCACAGCCACGTGCATCCTGGCCAGATGCGCCTGAGAGTATTTCCTCTCGATTGTTTGGAGCAAAGGCCGGGGGTAAATATGGAAAAAGCCAGCAGCGCGTGGCCGGGTCGCCTGCCTCCGGGAGGCGTAGCCAGGGCCCCAGACGGGGTCTCCCCTGCTGCAGCCCTGGCAGCCCCCATCCACCTGGTGCCTGGGGTCCCTCTCTGCAGTGATTTTGGAGTGCCATACCCCACTTTGCAGCAAGAGAGCTGTGGGGTCTGACTGGACAAAGGGCAGCATCGTTCATGGGGTCGGGGGGTCCCTGCTGCCTGCAGCAACGAGCGCTTCGGTGTCCCTGAGGAGGAAGTGGACGTGGCACGTGGGGAGGCCCCGTAGACTGTAGGGGGCTCCAGCCTCAGTCCCTGAACCGCCCCTCCTGGTGGCTCCAAGCCTTGCCTGGCCTCCCTTCTCCAGGGGCGTCCGCCCCCACCACACAGCACGCTCAGCCACTGAAGGGCCAGCAGCTCAAAGCTGTGCGCACCACCCACGTGGTCATGGTCCCTTTGCCGTCAGTCAGCCTCCGGCTCCCAATGGATTTAGAGTGGCACCGGGACAGTGTCCCCTCTCGGCCACCCACACCCTCCCCATCCAGCACAGAACAGACCCGTGTTGGGATGTTGTTAGATGCCGTAGAGTCGGTATCCGACCCATAGCGACCCTTATAGGGTTTTCAATGGCTGTTTCGCGATTGCCTTGGGAGTGGATTGCCAGGCCCTTTTCCCATTTTTGCGGAGCTGGGAATTGAACTCTGGACCTCAGAGATTGCAGCGCAGCGCTCTACCAGCTGAGCTGAATCCCAGCCCGTTCCGTGTTGAGATGGCTGCATTGAATCATCCTGGGGTGGATGTCGAGGGTAGCCTGAAGCGAAGCTGAAGAAGAGCCATCCATGTCACAGCCATGCAGGCAACCAGCGCCTACCGCTGGTCAACAGGAGGTCCATCACGAACCCGAGTGCCTGGCCCCTGGAACAAAGACTCCAGATGCCTCCCCTGAGCTAGGCGCCACCACGCCTCTCCACTCTGGACAAGGAGTCCTGAGCAGAGGTGATGTGTGCCACATCTGGGAGCTGGCATTCCTTAAGAAGTGAGCATTCCTTCCAACCACCTACCCCTCCTCACCAGCTGGAAGGTCAGTGTAATGGTCCAAGTTCCAGCAGCCATTTTGGGCCATGAGGACAAGGTCCACACTCCAAGAACAGGCACTGAAGGCCAAGAGGAGCCCAGTTCTAGGGACTGGGGAGCCAGTATTGGGGGCTACAGTCTGAGCTTGAACATGAAAGGACACTGCTCTGGATTTTTCTGCCTCATGAATGCCAGATCTAATAATTAGTACAGTGTATCCAGGGACAGCCACACCCATGTCTGGTTCTCCCTGAAGGGCGACAATATTTTACAGGTCTTTGTGTTCCTTTCAGCGTGTAGTACACGAAGTAAGTATTTCTATTTGATTTGATCTAAATAAACCTTTTTTATTTTTTATTTTTTTGTAGTACTGGGGGTTGAACCCAGGGCCTCACACTTGCATGCTTTGCAAGTGCTGGAGCACTGAGCTGCACGCCCAGCCCATTTTTTTGCTTTTCAAGACAGAAAGGAGTTATTAGTTGCTGTCCAGTCAGGTATGACTCATAGCAACCCTCAGGGTTATCAATGGCTGACTGTTTCTGGATTGCCTCGAGAGTGGATTACCACAAGAGTGGATTACCACGTCCTTCTCCCATTTTTGTGGTGCTGGGCATCAAACCCGGGACCTCAGAGACTGCAGAGTGGCCCTCTACCAACTGAGCTAAGTCCCAGCCCTTTTCGAGACAAGGTCTCACTAAATTATGCAGAAAGCCTCTGGTCTCCAACTTGGGATCCTCCTGCCTCCATCTCCCAAATCACTGGGACTACAGATGTGCGCCACTGCACCTGGCTGATTTGATCTAAACCTTTAAAATCCAGGCACTGACAAGATATGTATTGATTTCATGCTGTCTCCAGCAATCCTTCCTTTTTCATTTTGAAAACTATCTTCTTTCTGTTCCAGACAGGCCCTTGGTGAGGGATGCGGAGCTCAGTGTTGACCCAATTCCTGCTGGTTTTAGGCCTGGATTACAGTGCATTTTACATCTAATCTTCCTCTGGGAAGCCCCTCCCCCAGGCTGCGGCATGGAGTGTTCCTTAGGTGCATGTCAAGGGAGCATTTGAGCTCTGCCCCACCTGCAGGTCAGAGTGGGAGAGAGGAAGGGCTTCTGGAAGGGAAGGCTGCGCTGAGCCTCCCGATGCAGGGCTGTGCTATGGGACCACGTCCTCCCAGTGGAGGTGCAGATGTAGCCAGCAAGGTCTGCAGCTGCAAGACGCCGCCCTCGTGGAGGAAATTCACAGGGAGAGGCGTAAGAAGGACCCCACTATAGCTCTGAGAGCTACAAATTCACCTTTCTTTGGGTAGAATCTAGAGGAGGAAAAGCAGTGGCTCTTTTTCTACCAAGAGCAATAATTTCTCCCTGGCCTGGGTTCCTGCTCGAGTTGCTGCTGGAAAGACGAGGAAGATGGGAAACTGTATTTTTCTTTATACATATCTGTAGTGTATATTTTTTCAAAGCCTATTTGCTTACTCCTGCCACTCAAAAATCTATTTAAAATAGAATCTTAACAAAGAAATCACTAATAAGTAAAACTAAAACCCCAAGGAGTCTATCCACTGTCTTCTCTCAGAATGGGAACTTGTTTATAGGAGGCCACTGGTAAGAAAAACATAGAGAATTCCAGGCACTATAAGGACCCGACTTCAGGGAAAACTATCAGAATCAAAACAGGCAGCCACAGGTTTGACTGGAAAGGGCATCAAATATCGTTCTCCCCTGAGCCCAAGGCTGTCCCCTCTCCTGACACACTCCGCTTGTCACATGACCAGGAGCCAAAGCCAGCACTTGGTTTTGTTTCTTGTGAAACCTTCCAGATGGTAGTGGTGGGCGTGTGGTTTTGTGGTTTTGGGGTTGAGGCGGAAGCCAGGTAGTCACGAAGGTCAATTAGAGTGCATGGAAAAAGCGATGTGGATGGATGTCTAACAATGAAAGGACACAAGGATGCCTTTATTTCTTCTTTCTTTGTATCCTGAGCTAGTTCGTTCCTGTGATTGCCAAATCGGGCCTGTAAGAAAGGCTGTGTTCACAGAGCTGGCGTGGCTTCCTGGTGAGAACTCTAGGTTTGAGTGGGAGGGGAAGTGTCCTGCCAGGCAATGTATCTGGAGACCAAACACCAGAAGTCACTGTCGCCCAGGGAAACAGGCCAGTAGGATATATAGAGAGACATCTAGAAATAGGTGTGAGGTGGGAGTTTGGCTCAGCAGGTAGAGTGCTGCCCTGTGCTCAGTGAGGCCCTGGCTTCCATCTCCAGCACCACAAAAATGGTAGAAGGACTTGGCAACAAACTCCCGAAACAATCAACCATTGAAAACCCTATGAATAGCCAAGAAGCACTAACATAGTGCTAGGCATGGCACAGTGTCAGGGAGTGTTTTGCGCTGTTGTACATAGGGTTGATATGAATCAAACCCTACTTGATGGCACCTAACACCATCAACAACAACAGAAAGAGGTTTATCAGGAGGAGTGAGCCCGTGATTATGGAGGACGAGATGTCCCTCCTCTGCTGCCTGCACGTCAGAGACACAAGAGAGCCCATGAGTCTGGTCTGAGTCTAAAGGCCCAGGAACCAGTAGCTTTAATGTCTGAGGCAGAAAATGGGTGTCCCAGAGCAGGGAACAAATGCACCCTGGCTCATCGGGCCCTTGGGGACTAGATGGTACCCCCTACACAGGTGAGGGCCTGCAGCCGTAACCCTGTGGCATCTGATCCCGTCAGATCTCAGAAGCTAAGCAGGGTCGGGCCTGGTTAGTACTTGGATGGGAGACCGCCTGGGAGGACCAGGTGCTGTAGGCTTGGGAGACAGACCCGGCAACCCACTCCCAAAAATCAATCTGCCATTGAAAACCCTACAAACAGCAGAGAAGCACTGACGATAGTATTTCACCTGTTATTCATAGGGTCGCTATGAGTTGGATACCAACTCGACGGCACCTAACAACAACAACACACAAGTGAGGTCAGCCTATCTGCAAGTTCAAGTGCTCATTTCTTCTGCACTACTCTTCCAAGACACACCCAGAAATAACATTTTACCAGCACTCTGAATGTCAGCCAGCACAGTCAAGTCGATAGGTACGCAGGTGGGCCGCAGTCCTCTCAGCGTGAAATACCACGCACAACACTTCCCACCTGGTGTGGAGCAGCTGCGCAGCCACAGTATCCGCCCATTCCTAAGTAAGAAAACTGAGGCTGGCCAAGGCCCCGAAGCCTCTGAGTGGCGCAGCTGGGAATCGAACGTGAGCCTCGAACGTGAGCCTGTCAGTCCTCGGATCTGAGCTGTGCCTGCTCCAGGCTGGGGTGGTCCTGGCCAGCTGGGTGGGCGGGCAGGCACAGTGTGTGCCCATTGAACTGATCAGAATGTTGGGGTGGGGGTATTTAAATCAGATGCGATTCCTACATCTTGCATTTACTTCTCAGGCACCTGCTATGTACAAGACCCAGTATCCAAGCCAAGCTTTCCCACAAACTGGCACGCGGCTGGGAAGCAGGGGCGCGCGGAAGTTTTGCTTGGTGCCTGTGGTAAGTGCCGTGAATCCCAAGGAGAGGAAGCTCCTCTGGGGGTACAGGTGTCACAGGGGACTGTGTTCCTGCAGGAAGCTGGGGAGGCATGAGCTCTAACACTGGAGAAGGCGAAGAACAAAAGAAAACCATTCCCTAAGGGAGAAGTAGAATAAGCAAAGGGCCAGAGGCAGGCGCGTGTGAGGCTCTTTTAGGGGACAGTAGATCAGCTTTAGCTCAGTGGGTAGAGCACTGCACTGCAGTCTCTGAGGTCCCGAGTTCAATTCCCAGCACCACAAAAATGGGAGAAGGGCCTGGCAATCCACTCCCAAGGTAATCCCGAAACAGTCAGCCATTGAAAACCCTATGAGGGTCGCTATGAGTCAGATACCGACTCCATGGCACCGAACAACAATTAGGTTAAAATTGAGTCAAAGAATTTTAGCCTGCAGCTGTAACCCTGTGGCATCCGATCCCATCAGATCTCGGAAGCTAAGCAGGGTTGGGCCTGGTTACTACTTGGATGGGAGACCGCCTGGGAATGCTAGGTGCTATAGGCTTGGGAGAAGGACCTGGCAACCCCCTCCCAAAAATCAATCTGCCATTGAAAACCCTATGAACAGCAGAGAAGCACTGACAATAGTGTTTCCCCTGTTGTACAGAGGGTCGCTATGAGTCGGATACCGACTCGACGGCACCTAACAACAACAACAACAACAGATCAGCTTGGCCGATCAGCAAAGGCTGCGATGGAGGCTCAAGGGAAGGCACCATGGGTAAGAATCAGCCTTAAGAGGGAAGGAAATTTAGACGCAAGCTATACCACAAAAGCACCTCAAGGACATCAGGCTGAGTGACACAAGCCAGACACAAAAGGACAAATGCTGTCTATTCCCTTATCCCCGCTCCCTAGAGCAGTCAGATTCATAGACACAAAGAGTGGTGGTTGTCAGGGTGGGTGGGAGGGGGGATGAGGAGCTGGAGTTTAATGGGTACAGAGGGGTCATTTGTGGGATGGTGGTGGTGGTTGCACAGCTGTGTGAATGTACTTAATGCCCCTGAATTAAAACATGGCTAACTGGTACATTTTATGTGATGTATATTTTATCACAATTTCTAAAAATAAACAAAAGCTGCCGGGTGCGGTGGCGCACACCTGTAATCTCAGTGGCTCGGGAGACGGAGGCAGGAGGATCACAAGTTTGAGACCAGAGGCAGTCTGTGTAACTTAGTGAAACCCTGTCTCAAAAATTGAAAAAATGGGCTGGGGGTACAGCTCAGTGGTCCAGCACTTGCAGAGCATGCAAGCGCGAGGCCCTGGGTTCAACCCCTCAGTACCACAAAAAGCTTTTTAGAAATTTGGAAGGTGCCGAGGTCTGTTGAAGGGTTCAGTGCCACGTGCTCAGTAGTTTGGGCTTCACTCTCGAGGCTGATGGTTAGCGTCAGCTTGCTACCACTGTGTAACAAATGACCCCAGAGCCTAGTGGCCATTGTTTTATTTGTTTCTGGTTCTGTGGTCTGGAATCCAGGCAGAGCTGCACTGGGAAGGCCTTTGGTTCCACGTGGTGTTGGCTCTGGCCACCTGGGTGATGGCTGTGGGGTGATGGCTGTGAGGTGGTGGCTGGGCCTGGGCATCCAAGATGGTTCCACAGTGGGTCTGATGTTTGAAGGGGTGGGTGGGAGAGGAAGAGCTCTGCCTCCCGTTCTCTCTATGTCCCTAATTTGGTAGATGGATCCCAGCAGTGGGTCACCCCAGGGACTGCGGTAGAGGCTGAGTGGGTTTCACAGTCAGATCTTCATAACATAGCATTAGTTCTGCCACATTCTAGTGGCCTAAAAAGGTCCAAGTTCAAAGCAAAGGAGGAGCCTTCCCTCCTCAGGAGAGAGGTCGGGTCACTTGGTAAAAAAGCAGGTGACATAAAGGGTGTGGCTGGGGCCAGAAAAATGTCTTGGAGGAGCCCTTGTGTGTAGGTCTCATTACTTATAAACTATGTTGCTGTTGTTAAATGCCATCGAGTCAGTGTCCAGCTCGTAGTGACCCTACGTATAACAGAGGAAACACTATTGTTAGTGCTTCTCTGCTAGTCATAGGGTTTTCAATGGCTGATTGTTTTGGGGAGTGCATTGTTGGGTCCATGTCCCAAGCCTACAGTATCTGGTGTTCCCAGGCGGTCTCCCATCCAAATACTAACCAGGCCCGACCCTGCTTAGCTTCTGAGATCTGACGGGATCGGATGCCACAGTGGAACAGCTGCAGGCTTATAAACTATAGACATGCATTATTGTTCTGATACATTATGTATTTATAATACTTACATAAAAATGGAAATAGACTTACAATGAGATCAAATTAGCAATATTTTTAATGATTCTAATAATTGTTTTCATTAATGGCATGAAACCTTTTGCTGTCAATCATATCAACAATAACATTTTGTTGGTGAAAGCAATGCAATTAGGTACAGTTCATCATTTCAAAAAATCCTGCTTTAAAAATTGGCTTAATTTCTGGGCGCAGTGGCGCATGCCTGTAATCCCAGCAGCTCGGGAGGCAGAGGCAGGAGGATTGCAAGTTCGAGACCAGAGGCAATCTGCGTAACTTAGCGAGACCCTGTCTCAAAAAAAGTAATAAAAAATGGTATGGGGGTGCAGCTCAGTGGTCCAGCAAGGCCCTGGGTTCAACCCCCAGTACCATAAAAAAAAAAAAAAAAAAAAAAAAAAAAAAAAAAAGCTTAAGCTGAAGGTCTTGTTCTAAATTGCTTTTTCAATTTTTGGTTTTGATGAGCTTCAGAGCTGAAAAATCCATAGCCGAAGGCACAGAGCAGCAAAGGAAGGCTTTGTTTTCCACCCAGGCCAATTCATGTTTCTCTTTTAAAGCCACCAATTAAGCAAAGGCTTTTGTTTGCTTTTAAAAATCTGACTAATAAGTTTCCATCAATCCTGTTGTCAGTCTATTGTTTAAAAACTAGAGACTTTATGTTTTTAATAAACATTTCAAAGTCTGCCAGTTCTCCTCATGGGACTGATTTCTAGGTCAGAGAATTATGTTTCCAACTTCATTGTCATTGTCGTTCCCAAGTTTTTTAAGTCTACAGATGTTGTTGTGGTTAGGTGCTTCGGAGTTGGGTCTGACTCATCGTGACACTGTGCCAGGCACACAATCTTTTTTATGTCTAAACCCATTGTTGCAGTCACTGTGTCAATCCATCTAGTTGAGGGTCTTCCTTTTATTCATTGACCTGCCACTGTCCGAAACATGTCCTTCTCCAGGGATTGGTCCTTCCTGACAACATGTCCAAAATATATAAGACTCAGTCTAGCCATCCTTGCTTTCAAGGGGAACTCTGGTTGCACTTCTTCTAGGACAGATCTATTGGTTCTTTTGTCAGTTTGTGGTATATTCAATATTTGTCTCCAGACCCATAATGCAAAAGCATCAATTCTTCTCTTGCCTCCCTTATTCAATGGTTAGCTTTCACAACCATATGATGTGACTGAAAATATCATAGCATGACTCAGGTTCACCTTCATATTCAATGTGACATCTTTACTTTTCAATACTTGAAGAGGTCTTTGGCAACAACTTTTCCGGATGTAAATGCCTTTTGATTTCTTGACTGGTGGCTGGAATGCAACAGTTGGGAACAAAGAAGAAGGCTCAGTAGTTGGAAAATATGGCCTTGGTGAAAGAAATGACGCTGGAGATTACATGATAGAATTTTGCCAGACCAATAACCTTTTCATTCCAAATACATTTTTTCACCAACATAAATAGTGACTATACACATGGAATTCAGCAGATGGAACACATAGGAACAAAATTGACTATTTCTGTGGAAAGAGACAATGGAAAAGCTCAATGTCAAATGTCAGAACAAGACCAGGTAATGATTATAGATCAGACTATCAACTGCTCATATGTAGATTCAAACTGAAATTGAAGAAAATTAGATCAAGTGTACAAGAGCCAAGGTATGACCTTGAGTATATCCCACCTGAGTTCAGAGACCATCTCAAGAACAGGTTTATTGCATTAGACACTAATGACAGAAGATCAGATGAGTTGTGACATAACATCAAAGACATCATTCATGGGGAAATCAAAAGGTTATTTAAAAGATAGGAAAAAAGAAGACCAAATCACATGTCAAAAGAGACTCTGAAACTTGCCATTGAACCTTGAGCAGCTAAAGTAAAAGGAAGACATGATGAAGTTAAGGAACAAAACAAGATTTCAAGGGGCAGCTCAAGAAGACAAAATCAAATACTATAATGACGTGCAAAGAGCTGGAGATAGAAAAGCAAAGGGGAAGAACACACTCTGTTTTTCTCAAGCTGAAGGAATTGAAGAAAAACTTCAAGCCTTGAGTGGCAATAGTAAAAGACTCTACAGGGAAAATATTAAATGACATAGGAGATATCAAAAGGAGATGGAAAGAATACACAGAGTCATTATGCAAAAAAGAATTGGTGAATGGCCAACCATTTCAAGAGGTTGCATATGATCAGGAACCAAGGCTACTAAAGGAAGAAGTGCAAGCTGCCTTGAAGGAACTGGCAAAACACAAGGCTCCAAGAACTAATGGAATAGCAACAGAGATGTGTCAACAGAGATGCGGCACTGGAGGTGCTCACTTGTTTATGCCAAGAGATTTAGAAAACAGCTACCTGGCCAACTGACAGTAAGAGATCCATATTTGTGCTTATTCCCAAGAAAGGTGATCCAACAAAATTTAGAAACTATTCAACAATATCATTAATATCACATGCAAGCAAAATTTTGTTAAAGATCATTCAAAAGTGACTGCAGCAGTATATAGATAGGGAACTGCAGGAAAATCAAGCCAGGCTCAGAGGAGGGTTTGGAACCACGGACATCATGGCTGATATCAGATAGATATTAGCTAAAAACAGAGAATACCAGAAAGATGTCTATGTTTTATTGGCTATGCAAAGGCATTTCTCTGTGTGGATCATAACAAACTATGGATAATATTGTGAATAATGGGAACACCAGAATACTCAATTGTACTTAAGAGGAATCTGTACATGGACCAGGAGACAGTTGTTGGAACAGAACAAGGAAACACTGCTTGGTTTAAAGTTGAGAAAGTTTTGTGTCAGGGCTGTGTCCTTTCACCATATCTCTTCAATCTCTACGTTGAACAAATAATCTGAGAAGTTGGAGTTTATGAAGAAGAATGTGGCATCATGATTGGAGGAAGACTCTAACAACCTGTGTTATGCAGGTGATGCATCTGTGCTTGCTGAAACTAAAGAGCATTGAAACATTTACTGATGAAGATCAAAGAATACAGCCTTCAGTATGGATTGCATCTCAACATCAACAAAAGTCCTTACAACTGGGTCAGTAAGCAGCTTCATGATAAATGAAGAATCGATTGAGGTCCTCCAAGATTTTGCTTTGCTTGGCTCTGTAATCAACAAGGGGCTGAGATTTAGTTCAGTTGGTAGAGCGCCACTCTGCAGTCTCTGAGGTCCAGAGTTCGATTCCCAGCACCCCAAAAATGGGAGAAGGACGTGGCAATCCACTCCCAAGGCAATCCTGAAACAATCTGACATTGAAAACCCTATAAGGGTCGCTATGAGTCGGACACAACTCTGATGGCACCTAACAACAACAATAATTAACAAGTAAAGCAAAATCTTGGACAACTTCAATCTTTTCTCCATTTATCATGACGTGGCTTACTGACTCAGGATTTTTGCTTTCTTGATGTTGAGATACAATTCTTACTAAAGGCCGTGTTCTTTGATCTTCATCAGTAAATATTTCAAACCCTCTTCAACTTCAGCAAGCATGTCTGCAGATGTGAAGGTCTTTTTAGCTGACACCACTGATTGTTAGTTTCTCACTCCTCCAAGACATCACACAACAATGGTAACATTTCTAACCATTTTCCAAAGACTCAATTACTTTCTTTTGTCTTTCTACTTTTTTTTTTTTTTTTTTTTTTTTTTTTTTTTTTTTTTTTTTTTTTTTTTTTTCCTGATCTAGGGGTTGGACTCAGGGCCTGGCACATGCTACACAAGTGTTCTACCATTGAGCTGCACTCCCAGCCCTAAAAGATACTTTCCTAGGATGATCAGAATGTTACTTTTCCCCTCCAAAAGCTACAGTGTGTGGGGGGGGGCAGGGGGAGAGACATGGGGAGAGAGAGAGGGAGAGAGAGAGAGAGAGAGAGAGAGAGAGAGAGAGAGAGAGAGAGAATCTATGTTTTAAGAATCTCACCACCCATGGCAATAGCCACTAGCATCAGAGAAATGTGGTCAGAACGTTTTTGCTTTGTTTGTTTTAAGCTCAATGGGTCTTTTTAATGTTCTGTCACATGATCATCTGTAACCCTACAACAAAGCTTTCTTCCCTCTTCTCCTCATTGCAAAGGACTGAGATCTCTGTCTGCCCAAAATCCTGTTTTTATCAAATTCACAGCCTCTGCTGTGCTGCACTTCTGGCCTCCCGTCTCTCTGCCTCGAAGGTGGAGGCAATGAACTTGCTCTGTCTTTGTAGCTGGATCCAGAATTCTTCTTCTTTTTTCTTTCTTTCTTTTTGATTTTTTTCAAATTCTAGGTCAAATGGAGCTCCAGCAGCTTTGAGTTTTTCAATAACACATTGCCCTACCTACAAAGGTCATTTGTTGTTGTTGTTGTTAGGTGCTGTGGAGTAGGTATCTGACTCATAGTGACCCTCATAGGGTTTTCAATGGCTGACTGTTTCGGGATTGCCTTGGGAGTGGATTGCCAGGTCCTTGTCCCATTTTTGCGGTACTGGGAATTGAACTTGGGACTTTAGAGACTGCAGCGCAGCACTCTACCAACTGAGCTAAATCCCAGCCCACAAAGGTCATTTAGAGTTGAGACAATACCTTTCCTGGCAATCTTTCCTCAGTGGCTGAGAAAAAGGCAGTTCTTTGTGAACCTCACCTCTGATCACAATATCCATAGTTTTATTTAATTGGACAGCGACTTTTCCTTTGAATAATTTGTTCCAATGATTGTTCAAAATCTCAATAGGGTTTTCTGGGCATTTCCCAACAGTGTTTGTTGACAAAAGAATATAACTTTGTTTCTTATCTGGTATTCAACTGTTTAATCTATGTAAGTATTTGCCTGCTGGTATTGCCTCTTGGAATTTTTTTTTTTTTTTCCTGTTTAACAAACCCTCCAAAAAAAGCTTCTAAACATTTTCATTAGTTTTTAAGAATTTATAAAGAGCTGCCTTGGGTGGCACTTTACACATCATAAACAGTACTCAGGTTTGCTTAGGGTTCTGGATGCTTCATTTTTAATAGTGATGCTAATTAAGCCAGGCAGTGGCCTGAAATTCCAGCACCTCCTAGGGGAGGTGGCAGAAGGATCCAAAGTTCGAGTCCAGAGGCAGCCTATATAATTTAGCGAGACGTTGCCTCAAGATAAAAAATAAAAATGGCCGGGCGAGGTGGCGCATGCCTGTAATCCCAGTGGCTCGGGAGGCAGAGACAGGAGGATCGCAAGTTCGAGACCAGAGGTAGTCTGTGTAACTTAGGGAGACCCTGTCTCAAAAAGTAAAACAAAATGGGCTGGGGGGTGCAGCTCACTGGTCCAGCACTTGCAGAGCATGCAGGCGCAAGGCCCTCGGTTCAACCCCCGGTACCACAAAAAATAATAATAATAATAATAATAAATAAATAAATAAATATAAATAAATAAAAAATAAAAATGGGGCTGGGGGTGCAGCTCAGTGGTAGAGCACCTTCAAAGTATGTGAGAAGCCCTGGGTTCAGCCCCCCAGTACTGAAAATAAATAAATAAATAAATAAACAAATAAATAAATAAATAAATTTGTTGCCAATTGAAGTGGGTTTATGCAATCTTGAACTATTATCCAGGGAATAACCTATACTTAAAAAGAGGCTTCTTATTAGCAATAGCAGCAAGCCAGGCACAGTGGCACATGCTTATAATCCCAGCTACTCAAGAGGCTGAGGTAGGAGGATCACAGGTTCAAGGCCAGAGGCAGCTTGCACAACTTAGTAAGACCCTGTCTCAAATTATAAAGGGGGTGTGTGGGGGGGAGGTTGCAGCTTCGTGATAGAGCACTTGTCTTGCACGCTTGAGGCCTTGGGTTCAATCCTCCTAACCCCCTCCACATCCCTTCTCCCCACTGCCCGTCCTCTAGTACTGAAAAAGGAAAAAGAAGAAAAAGAAGAAAGAAAAAAAGGTTTTCTGGACACAAGATCAAAGCTAAAAGTCAGAAGAATATTAGGTTCCAGGGCCAAGGAACCCCCAAGCAACCAGGCTCCATTGTTCTTCAAATACAAATGGATGGCTCATCACAGCTGATTAGTTTGTCATTGCTTTTCCCTGATATTTGTCAGCTCCGTTACCTATTTTGTAGTGTCGTTTTTCTACGCCAACTTAACATGCATGCAATGATTTAATTAGATTCTGACACTGTCTACTAGGAGTCAGCACCAGACCTTACGCTTTAACAGTCCTAATCCCTCAAAACTTCCAGTTCAGATGCCAGCCACGAATAGGCTCCCCAGGCCACCCACACTCCGGCCCAGCTAACTGCACATGTGGGACCTCCCACTCCTACCTATCAGGTCCTGTCACTTTTTATTGCAAAGGGCGCAGCTGAACAGCCAGCTGAAGGGGCACCTTGGCAAAGGCTGGAAGAGTCCACAGCACCGCAGCGCCTGCCCCAGTGGGGTCGGGGGGGTGCCACTCTCCTGCCACGCAGAGGTGCTCACCAACTTGAAAGCTCCTTACACCTTGACTTTCGAGGGGTTTTATGGAGGTTTGATTACATCAGCCTGATTGATTAAATTATTGGTTATTGATGATAGACTCAGTTTCCAGCCCCTCTTAAGGGCGAGGGTTGGTGTGGGGCTGAACGTTCCAGCCCTCTACTCATGGCTCAGGCCTTCTGGTGGCCAGACCCCTCCCTGAAGCTGTCTAGGTGTCCTTCCTAAGGCATGACTCATCCAATGACATAAAAAGAGCCTGGTCACCCAGAAGATTCCAAAGGTTCTAATAGCTTTGTGCCAGGAACTGGGGGTAAAGATCAAAACATACATATTTTAAACCACATCTATTACTCACTTGGGGCTGGGATTTAGCTCAGTTGGTAGAGCGCTGCTCTACGGTCTGTGAGGTCCCGAGTTCGATTCCCAGCACCATAAAAATGGGAGAAGGACCTGGCAATCCACTCCCGAGGCAATCCTGAAACAATCAGCCATTGAAAACACTATGAGGATCGCTATGAGTCGGACACAACTCGACGGCACCTAACAACAACAACAACAACAATTACTCGCTTAGGCCTGTACACTGGGACTGTTTTCCACCTGAGGTTTTTTAATTTTTCTGAATCGTCTTGTTTGTGGTGCTGGAGCTGGAACCTATAGCCTTACGCATGCTAGACAAGAGCTCTACCACTGAGCCCCATGCCCCGCCCTGCTGGATTGTTCAAAAGCCACTTCTCTATTTTAGTCAGTCACTTTACTTACAACCAGATAGTACAGTCCATATATCCATAATGAATCCTCCTATTCGTTGGGTACGGAGTAATCTATCAGTGTCACAGGATGATAAAAAGGGACAGATGTGGGTGGGGGTTCCCCTGTATTCTGTGTGTAGGAGCAACTTGACATGTGGCCCAAGTGGAGGCTGATGTCAACCTGAGTGGTAAATATTTGTAAATCTTACTTTCTTAAGAAACTGAGTCGTGGAAGGCCCGTGAGGGGGAGTAAGTCACGGGTCCCTGCATCCCGGGGACATGGCCTGCACGCTTACTGGGTCCCAGCGTGAGGCGCGTGCTGAGGTCACATGCCAGCTGACACAGCCCCTGCCCTTGAGAAGCCCACAGTTCGGCCATCAGTCCAGAAGGGCAAACCAAAAATTCCATCACAGGGTGCCAGTGTCCTGGGGGTGGCTCTAGACTGGTCTGAGTCACGGGGAAAGGGTCAAAGATAAACTTGCGGGAGGACGCGATGCTTGTTGCTGAATGTTGAAGGCCAGAGTAGCATGAGGACCTCTGCTGTGCCAGCAAGGCTCTGGAAGCTTCCAGGAGAGCAGTGGAGCCAGAGGGAAGGTCCTGAGGTAGGGCTGGGAGGAAGAGAGTTCAGCGAGGGGCCAAACCGCACATCTGTGTGTGGAGGACAAGGATTTCCACTACCCACAGGCAAGAGGCCCCAAGAAAGGGCAGAGGAAGGGCGGTGAGGTTTTAGGAAGAGCTCTTAGTAGGTTGGAGGATGCTATAGTGGGAGGGAGGGGGAAGCACAAGGCCTGTGTAAGGGGCCATGGCTGCTGCCGGCTGGGGCAAAAAAGGAGGCCTCTAGAAGGGGAGCGACCTGGACTCAGGCTAACTCGAGGCTTAGGGCGTGGTCCTCCACAACAGTGACCTTGTTTAGACACGAACTGCACGTTCAGGGGTCCCCAGCCCACCTCACTTTAGATCAGCTGATTATAATTTCAGCAGTCCCCAGAAGACTCCCTCAGTTTCAATAATTCCCTAGAATGACTCATAGAACTTGTTGTTGTTGTTGTTGTTGTTATTGTTAGGTGCCGTCGAGTCATGTCTGACTCAGAGGGTTTGCAATGGCTGATTGTTTCGGGATTGTCTTGGGAGTGGGTTGCCACGTTCTTTTCCCATTTTTGCGGTGCTGGGAATCGAATTTGGGACCTCAGAGACTGCAGAGCGGTGTTCTACCACCTGAGCTAAATCCCAGCCCTTTCATAGAACTTGTTGTTGTTGTTGTTAGGTGCTGTCAAGTCAGTATCCAACTCATAGCGACCCTCTGTACAACAGGGGAAACACTATTGTCAGTGCTTCTCTGCTGTTCATAGGGTTTTCAATGGCAGATTGATTTTTGGGAGGGGGTTGCCAGGTCCTTCTCCCAAGCCTATAGCACCTAGCATTCCCAGGCGGTCTCCCATCCAAGTAGTAACCAGACCCAACCCTGCTTAGCTTCCGAGATCTGACGGGATCTGATGCCATAGGGCTACAGCTGCAGGCGTGGGTGATCCTGGGTGAACCTAATTCAGCTCTCCCCTCCTCCCTGTGGGAACAGCAGCGCACACCCCAAGGCTGTGCATCAGAGCCTTCTGGGAGCTTCAGAGAAAAGTACCAGTGTGCAGCCCCCTGCAGCGACCTTGGCTCGGTGGGTCAGAGTCCACTCCCAGGTGGCCCCTCCTGGGCCGTGAAGGCCGGGCAAGCACCCCCGCTCACAGGCTCTGCCGCAGACGCCACCTGACCTGCCAGGGAGAGGGTCTTGGTTCTTACCTGCTGTGACCATGTGTGATTTGGGGCACATGTCTGCCTCAGTGTCTCCTGGACTGTTGAGAACATCCCATGAATTAAAAGATGCGGCCAACTTGGACCAGCAACCGAAAAATGCCCAACCCTCTCTAAGCAGCCCGACAGCCCATGTTGGGTCTCCAGAAGCCACTTGCGGGAGCCGTGGAGCTCTGCCCTCCTGTGATTTCAGCGCCAGACCTGGCTCTAGCACCTGTGCGTGGAAGGATCGGCGTGAAGGAGGGGAGCTGTGGCCAGATGACACCTGGGCGGGTGGGGAGGGCCCATGGCAAGGACCAGGGAAATATCTGTAAGTGTCAGTGGCTTTCGCTAGGCAGCCGGAAGTTATTTGTTTACTTGTTAGGCGCCGTCGAGTCATATCTGACTCACAGGGACCCTCAGTGAGGCTTTTCAATGGCTGTTTTGGGATTGCCTCGGGAGTGGATTGCCACATCCTTCTCCCGTTTTGTGGTGCTGGGAATTGAACTTGGGACCTCAGAGGCTGCAACCGAAAGGAATTTAGTTAGTTAGGTGCCGTGGAGTCGGTATCCGACTCATAGCGACCCTCATAGGGTTTTCAATGGCTGATTGTTTCGGGATTGCATTGGGAGTGGATTGCCAGGTCCTTCTCTCATTTTTTGCGGTACTGGGAATTGAACTCGGGGCCTCAGAGACTGCAGCGCAGTGCTCTACTCACTGAGCTAAATCCCAGCCCACTGAAAGGAAAGGGCTTCTCAATTTGGAGGTTTCGCTTAAACATGGAAGAGTGAAGGTTGGGATGTGGTGGCTGTGAGGAGAAGTCCAGGGCCTGCCCCCTGCGTGAACCAAGGCTTCGCCAGGAGAAGCTGCACCAGCTCAGCGTCACCAGCGGTCAGGTGGCCAGGGTCGCCTTGAGGAGTAGATGAGATAAGCGGTGCCGGGTGCTTGGCTTCTGTTGTCGTCGTTATTATTGCCAGCAGTGTGATGCACATGGCAGGGGCAGCTGGGTTTCTCCTTCAGGACCCTCTTTACCTGCCCGTGTTCATTTCTCTCCTGTTACCGGTGAGGCCCCCTGAGGGTCTGAGGGATTCAGGAACCACTGCCCAACGGGGCAAAGCCAGTGGACATAGCCTGAGTTGGAATCCAAAGCTGCCTCACCCCCGACACTGCTCCAACCTCCATTCGGAAAGGACCTCTGGGAGCTGATGGGCGTGGGAGGGAAGGAGGCCTGGGAAGCCCCAGGAGGGGCCTTCAGGAGGCCTGGGGACCCTTCAGGAGGGGAAGTCCAGAATCAAGATATCAGCAGGGCCATGCTTCCAAGGGGCTGGGATTTAGCTCAGTTGGTAGAGTGCTGCGCTGCAGTCTCTGAGGCCCTGAGTTCAATTCCCAGCACCGCAAAAATGGGGGAAGGGCCTGGCAATCCACTCCCAAGTCAATCCCGAAACAGCCATTGAAAACCCTATGAGGGTCGCTATGGGTTGGATACCGACTCGACGGCACCTAACAACAACAACACGCTTTCCAAAATAGGTGTGTGTGTTGTCACGGAGGGGACCGCGGTCGGGGCTTTGTGGCCTCCCGCCGCTTCTGGTGACCCTCAGGGGTCTTCCTCGTCCCCTGGTTCATGGCTGCCTCCCTCCATCTCCGAGTCTGCCTTCACAGGCCTTCTCCCTCTGTCTCCTCACTTCTTCTTAGAAGGACACCAGCCACACTGGATTAGGGGCCCGGCCTCCTCCAGTATGACCTCATCCTAACTAATTCTGCAATGACCTCATCTTAGTGAGTTCAAATGAGGTTGCGGTCTGAGGTCCTGGGGGTTAGGACTTCAGGGGACACAATCCAGCCCATGACATCAGTGGAGCGAGAAGGGGAAACCTGGACCTGCACATGACCAGCTGATGCAGGCCTTTGCAGGGGTGGTGGTGCCCTTAGCACTGTAGACTCCATGGAACCAGCCCAGAGGGGTCCTGGGGAAGGGACATCCCTGGGTGGGAGGTGCTAGGCAGCAGCCCCATGGCCTCATCCACAGCGAGGCTGGAGACCGTGCAAACCTGCTCCCCAGTGGTCCAGAAATCCAGCCCTCGAGCCAATCCCCTGGCATAAATACCGTCTTGTTCAAACTGGCAAGGAGGGACTGTTCTGCAATAAGGAATGCTGTAACTCGAACATTCTCTGTAATTAGAAAAATTCCTATGCAAACAAAGCCTTTCTAGGAAGGCAGGGGGGCTTCTGTGGGGTCAGGGGCCTAAAGGAGGAGGAACTGAAGGGACAGTGATCTGTTTGGCACATTGGCCTCCTACTTTTCCTCTATAAAGGGGGCGGGGAGGAAAGCAAAGGCTTGGAATTAGCCTCGTCTCTGACTCCCCAAGCCTCGCCTCTCACTGGGGCTATGGGACAGGGGACTCAAGAGGGAACTTTGACCAGGGGGACCAGCTCCAGTTACTCCTGCTTGAAACTGTCCACACAGGAGATGGAGCAGATCCGGGTTTTCTGGGGCCTGAAGTTTATTCAATTTGGGGAGCCCTACTTAAGAAAACGTCTGTAGCCATAGCACCCTGGCATCCGATCCCACCTGATCTCGGAAGCTAAGCAGAATCAGCCTGGTTAGTGCGTGGATGGGAGACTGGGCATACTGGGTGCTGCAGGCGATGGAGAAGGATCTGGCAATAAATAGCAGAGAGGCACTGATAATCGTGCTGGGTACCACACAGAGTCGAGGAGTGTTTTGTTCTATTGTACACAGGGTCGCTGTGAGTCAGACTCAACTTGTTGGCACCTAACAACAGCAACATTTAAGGAAAAGAGCACTCATTTATGAGCATAAAGTTGCTGTCTTCGTTAGCTTCCTAGAAGAGCCACCTCCGATGGGGTCAGGAGCCGTGCAGAGCAAAGAGGAAGCGCCTGGACACAGGTGGGGACCGCTGAGTGCCGGGCTTTGGGGAGTAAGTGGCACAGGGAGACTGCAGAGGGCCAGTCCAGGGACAGACACATGGCCAGGACACACGAGGCCAAGTGTCTGGCTGCGGGGAGGACAGAGCCAGAAGGCACTGGATCTGGAGCCGGTCTGTGGGGAGGCAGCCGTGTGATTACAGGAGCCAACGGCGCTGGCCGGAACAGCTGGGAAAATTAAAGGGGAAGAGGGGCCGCCCCCTGGCTGCGCAGGGCGCTGGCGTGATGAAAGAGCAAGGCAGGTACAGCGCCCAATAATGGAGGCGTTCTGTGCCGAGGAGGAGGCAGGGCGGCCCCGGGACAGGATGAGCTGGTGGCGCCCAGGGCTCCGGGCTGCACAGTTGGGATGGGAGAGAAGGATGGAATTCCACCCACGAGGGACAAAGGGGCCTTGTGCATTAGGGGGACTGCAGGAGGAGCAGAGAGGGAACCTGCCTCCCAGGGACAAATGCAGGTGCTGAGGGAGGGGAAGGGGGGGAGAGAAGGAGGGACGGGATGGCTGGGACAGATATGGGGGGAGAGTGGAAAGGGGGAGAGAGGAGGTGGGGGAAGGGAGCCAGAGTCCAGGCCCTGTCCTGGCCAGCCTTCCCTTCCCATGATCTATCCAGGGCTGTGCTCTGCTCCGCTGGGGATCAGACTGAGAGGCTTGGCAGGTGTGCGGGAGAGATGTGGCAGGCGTGCGGGCACGAGAAGCACAGTGGCCTCCTACGGCTGTGTCCAGCATCCTGCGCGGAGGTCTGCCGCCCCCTCATTCTCTAGAGCAGTTTTGCCACACTGTCCTGTATTCAAAGCCAGCTCAGGGGCTGTGATCAGGAACACCAAGGGCCATTTCCAGGGTCCAAGGCAGTCCGTGCAAAAGGCTCCTCCCCTCACTGAGCCAAGGGCCTTCCAACGCCCCAGGAGGGTGAATCCTCATTTCTAGAGAGATGGTCCCCTCCCCTGCGGGCACTCCAGGCCCCACAGGATCGCCCACCCTCCACTCCTCTGCCCATGTGTTTTCCTGCCTCCCTGGGGCACAGCCAGCCATAGAGGGGGCCCAGGTGGGTGGGTGCCAGAGGGATTAGTGCAGGTTGGAAGCGGGATCTCATCAGCCACGGAAAGTTAGAGAAGGGGACAGCAGTCATGCTGGATAAAGGGAGGCTGGCGGTGGCTCTGCCCAGCAAATCTGTGTTCCTGGAGAAACAGAGCAGCTGGGTGCTCGTGGTCCCTGCCTATGAGCCCTGGAAGCGGAGCCCACGCCTCCATCCTAAGTGTCCAGAGCTGGGACCGGAACCCAGCCCTCCTTGGCCCCTCCTTCTCTGCCTAACTGGCATCCCTGGGCACCATCCATCGCCTGAGCTCCCCACAGCGCAGCAAGGCACTTGGAGCCTTCCTGTGGGAAAAAGGCCCAGGAAATGGCAGGCAGTGGGAGAGGACTGCAGAGCTGCGGAGGGCGACCCCGCCCAGGGCCTCTGTAGCGGCGCCTGTCTGCGGTGTTCCGCCTGGCTCACTTAGAACCTCTGTGTGCTCTGTGCAAGTCCAGGGCCCTCCAAGACCTGGCGGCCCACACGCTCCTGGCCTCCTGTGACCCCCCCACTGCTGTGTTCATTTTCCAACTGGCAGGAGGTATAGCTGAGGCCCTAGGAATTTGCCCCAGACCTGAAACTGAGCCTGGGGCAAGGAAGTGCAGGGCTCCCCATCCTGCCAACCAGCCTCACCTGGCTGCTAGCACCTGAGCACTGTTGCTGTTGTTAGGTGCCGTGGAGTCGGTATTCGACTCACAGGGACCCTGTGTACAACAGGCAAAACACTATTGTCAGTGCTTCTCTGCTAGTCATAGGGTTTTTCAATGGCTGATTGTTTTTTGGGAGTGGGTTGCCGGGTCCTTCTCCCAAACCTGAGCGCTAGTGGGTGTCTATAATCTGCGTCTCTTTACAGCTATGAAAGTAGTCCATGTGCGCGAGAAACTTGGGAAAGGAAGAAGAGGAGGCTGAAGAATACAAAAAATCCCTCAGAGTCATGGGTGGGAATGTAGCTCAGTAGCAGAGCGCTTGCCTAGTACGTGTAAGGCCCTGGGTTTGATCCCAGCACCAAAAATATATATATATATATATTTTTAATTCCTCCAAGTCACACATCCAAGCAGTCATGGTAGATGTTTGATAGTCAATTATCTTTTAGATTCTTCGTAGCGTACAAAAGTAACTTTACAGAATAGTCATAACTGGGACCACAGTAGCTACTTCCTTGTATTCTGGGTTTACTTAAACACACGATAATATTCTGTGAATTTTCCCACATCAACGAACATTTTCAAAAGAAAAATTGCTAATTCATTGTTTTGAATCTAAATTTTTAGAAGTTAAGACATGCTTGGTGCCTGGCACACACTGAATCCCCACTGCCAAACAATCTAAATGAAAATGCCCCTGTTCCCACATTCTCCACCCTCCTCCCCTGAGCTGGCCGCTGACGTGGGCCAAGCAAGTCAAAGAGCAGAGATCTGGAAGCCACGGGAGGGTGGTGGGGTGAGAATTTTCCAGAAGACAGGCTGCCTTCCAGACAGAGAGGGGTGAGTGTGGTGGAGCCCTCAGTGGGGCAGACGCCTAGTGAGGGGTTTTACGCCCAGTGTCCCATTAGCCGATGTGGCCGCCTGCCCGATGGGCACCGGGCAGAGATGGCCAACTTCTCCCCAGGGCCACCCCTTGCTTCCTTAACGACAGGACCTCAAGTTTATCTTAACCCATGGCTGCTGGAATAGAGACCACGTTCCTCAGAACTCCCTGCTGGGGCCGTGGGCAGGTTCTGTGCAAAGGTTTGTCGGCCAAAGTGTCATCTGTAATTATCAGGATATATCTTTAAGGGGAGATCAAGAAGCCCACTGGATTCCTTACTCCTTCCTGCTAGCTGGAAATAGGCCATGATGGCTGGAGCTTGGCCGCCATATTGGGCCAAGAGGTGAGAGCTTCCTGCTGAGGGTGTCAGAGCAGCAAGACTGGAGGGTCCTAAGTCCCTGAAGTTTGTGCAACACTGTATCAGCCCTGGACTGTCTACCTGTAGGCTTTTACATGAGAGATACATACATTTTTATCTTGTTTAAAAAATGCTATAGGCCGGGCGTGGTGGCGCATACCTGTAATCCCAGCGGCTCAGGAGGCGGAGGAGAGAGGATCACAAGTTCGAGACCAGAGGCAGTCTGCATAACTTAGGGAGACCCTGTCTCAAAAAGTAGAAAATTGGGCTGAGGTGCAGCACTTGCAGCACTTGCAGAGCATGCAGGCGCGAGGCCCTGGGTCCAACACCCAGTACCGAAAAAAAAAAAAAATTGCTATAGCAGATATTTGGGCTGGGATTTAGCTCAGTTGGTAGAGCACTGAGCTGCAGTCTCTGAGGTCCTGAAGTTCAATTCCCAGCACCGCAAAAATGGGAGAAGGACCTGGCAATCCACTTCCAAGGCAATCCCGAAACAGTCAGCCATTGAAAACCCTATGAGGGTTGCTATGAGTCAGATACTGACTCGACGGCACCTAACAACAACAACAACATAGCAGATATTTAGAGCCCTGGGCTCTTGCCATAGAGAGCTCCCTGCTATTAGGAAAGGTCGTTAACATTTATGGAGTGTCTGACACTTGCCAAGCATGTTATACACATTCCTTAATTAATACTAATGTAATTTTGCTTAATTTAGTTTTCCTAACAACCCTGCAGCATTGGTATTATTATCCCCATCCTACAGATGAAGAAACCAAGGCTCAGAGAAGCTAAGCAGCTTCTCCAGGTCACACAGTAAACCATGAAGTCTGACTGTCCTGTTCCTACTCCTCCTCCTATCCCCTGCTGCCTCGTGGCCTCCTGGTCATTTGGTTTTGCTTCTGAAGACAAGTGCTCCTGCCTGAAATCAAGTCACTAAAGCGTCTTCATCTCCTTCTTCCCCAAGAGCCACACATTTGAGATGAAGCCCTAGAAACTGAGCCATTTCCCAGGGGGTTGAAGGAAAACTTAAGTCATATTTTAATATCTATAAATTATTTTCTTTCTTGACTTAAGGGGGAAAAAAAAAAGCTGGTCACCGGCTCAATTACCCTCATTACAGTGATGATTGTTCCTAGCACTATAATTGGCCCAGGTTTCATGAACAACCATAGCTTCAAAGGTCTACGCTTAGACCTTTGGAGCTGAATTTGACTTTAGCAGCCAAATTGGGAGCCCGGGGGAGCGGGAGGGGAGCTGCCACAGGAGGGAAAAAGGCCCTGCCTGAACAGCCTCTGTGCGGGACGGTGCCAGCAGGCCTGTCGGCCCACAGGTCACAGCTATGCGGTCCTCTCCACGTGGCTGTGTGTGTTGGGCAGGGCCGTGACTGTCGGGTGCTGCCCCAGAGAAGGCTGACTGCAGCCAGGAGGCCTGGCTCCGGGCGGGTTCTGGCAGCTCACCAGGCGACTGCTGGGGACCCACCAGCACCCGGCAAGTGCTCGGCGTGGACTGGTTGTGGGGTAGGCTGTGGAGTCAGAAGGTGGCTTCTTAGGCTGGGGTCCTCCCCTTGGTGGCGGGCGAGGCGCTGGAGCTCTCTGCGCCTCTGTTTCTGCACCTTAACTAAGCTCAAGTTTTCATCAGCTCGCGGGAGCGCACCGGGGAGCGCTTGAACACGAGGGTGCGCGTGGAGGGGAATCTCGGGGGTGGTGCTAGGGCCTCCGTGTCCCCCTCTCTGGGGGAGGCTTGGGCCCACTGGAGCTCTTGTCTGTCAGACACACAGTCAGATCAGTCCTGCCACCTTGAATTGTCCACGCAGGCCGTCGTGGGCAGGAGGGCACCCCAGTTGCACCAGCTAAGAGGCAGCTCGGCTTGGACCATCCCCAGTTTGAACCCCGATGCTCTGGGTGACCCTGAGCTGCTTACGAGGCTCCTCCCAGTTCCAGCCTTCCTGGGATCAAATGCAGGTGGCACTGGCTGAGGCACAGCCCCGTGGCAGGCTCTCGGCAGCACGGGCACCTTGCAGATTTCAGAGAACCCAGGGGTGGAGAGGAGAAGCTGGCTGGCAGCCTGACAGGGCAGCATCCTGCCAATGCCAGAGGCCGCTTGTGTTGTTGTTGTGTTGTTGTTAGATGCCGTCGAGTCGTGTCTGACTCATAGCGACCTTTATAGGGTTTTCAATGGCTGATTGTTTTTTCGGGATTGCCTCGGGAGTGGATTGCCAAGTCCTTCTCCCGTTTTTGTGGTGCTGGGAATTGAACTCGGGACCTCAGAGACTGCAGAGCAGCGCTCTACCAACTGAGCTCAATCCCAGCCTGACCGCTTGTGAAGTAAGAATAAACTCTATCCCAGGCAGGACAGGTCCCATGGTGGCTTTCCGGGAGCTGGCCCAGAGCCCACTGCACAGGGATCCTTGCCTCGACCCCATCTCCCACATTGGCCCAGTTCAATCCCTGCCAGCCTGGGAGGGGCATTAGTGCTGCCCTTCCTGGGATGAGACAGAGCTGGCCTTGAACCACAGTGTCTGCAGACAGAGGGAGAAGGGGGTGCCTGGCAGGGGGGCTGAGCAAACACCAGGAAGAGGCCCCTCTCCAAGGCCACAGTGCAGGTGGCAGCTGGGGATGCTGGGAGCAGGAGGCTTGAACCCTCCCTGCTCCCCTTTGCGCCTGAACCCCAGTGTCACGCTTGCTCTGATCTGTCTCTTCCCTGTGTCTCACACATGCACACCTGCACATTCCGTGACACAGCCACAAGCAGACAGCTGTGACACGTGGGGCAAGGATCCCAGCTCCGTACCCTCCCCAGCTGGAGCCACTCTCAGGGCGGCCCTGGATCTCAGTCTTCTTGTGGGGAAAATGCAATGCGTGGCCATCCTGGCAGCGGGGTGGTCTGTTGGGATTCCCAGGGCGATAGAGAGTACCCCAAACATGGCCGGCCCCAGGAGCTCATCTAGGCCTCTTAGAATCCTATGGGGCAAGATAGCAGTGGGTCACCTTTGCCATACATCTGGGTATCTCGCTCTTTCCCCCTCCCACTGAGTGGGCCAAGATGGCACCCAAGGTATGGTAGCATCTAAAGCCCCCCTGGTGCCTGATTGGTCATTTCTGATCCAACCCTCTTCCCCTGATTGGCTGGCTATCAGGCCATATAAACTCTGGGGTTCAGAGTTCAGCAGCCATTCTGAACACCATCCCAGAGGAGCTCACCAGGTCCTTGCGGTTCCTCAAGGGCCCATGGTCCATTTACTCCTCTGCCCAGCCTGGCCTTCAGCCTTCCTCCGCCTGCCTTCATCACACTTCAACCACCTGCCACCTCTATCCGACCCCGACCTCTGTAACACCGGATATTCTACGTGGACCGACAGCTTCACAAGGCAAGACTCCAGGAGTCAAGCTCAGGGCCCCAGAAGTGGCGAAAGCCGCGAGCTGGAAGAGCAAGGACACGCGGGAGCCTCTGCCCCAGTGGCAGAGACAGCAGCTGAGCGCTTCCCTTCTCCAGCTCCCCTCTCCCCTCTCCCTAATCCTCCATTCCTTCCCCCTCCTTTGTGAGTAAACCCTTCCTCTCCTGTGTGGGGGGCTGGGATTTAGCTCAGTTGGTAGAGCGCTGCTCTGCAGTCTCTGAGGTCCTGAGTTCAATTCCCAGCACCACAAAAATGGGAGAAGGGCCTGGCAACCCACTCCCAAGGCAATCCCGAAATAGTCAGCCATTAAAAACCCTATGAGGGTTGCTATGAGTCAGATACTGACTCAACGGCACCCAACAACAACAACAACTCCTGTGTGTGACGCTCTGTTCTCTGGCCGCAGCCTCGCCACCAGGTGCAGCGTTGGGGCACCCACCTCTTGCTTCCACCCACACAGAGAGAGAGAAACCCCAGGAAGAACCCGACAGTGGTTGGGACCACACAAGGCTGTGCACACAGGGGGCTGCACCCCGCCTGGCACAGGGTCGGTGCTCTGAAATGGGCCATAAGCAGCAACTCCAGGGCTTTCTCGGGCCTGGGTGGCCACCCAGCCCCGCCCCACTGCTCAATAGGCCTGAGGTCCACTCTCTGATGCCACAGGCAAGGTGAGTGCTGGACCCTGCAGCTCATCACCTTGTGCAGGGGCAGGGATGTCCCCAGGCTCAACCCAGGGAATCGTCCCTGCTGAGTGAGGACACAGCCTTTTGCATGGCCAGCTGGTGGGCATCGACTTCTCAGCCTCACTCTTGCGTCTGCTAGCCTCCCTCTGACGTAGCTGGCCTTGGTGGCCTCGCCATCACCCTGTGTCTCACCCCTGAGCCTCCATCAGAGCCCCTCTGCCTGGCTGGCCCACTCCGCTGGAAAGCCTGGGACAGGGGTGTCTCCTCCATCAGGGCTGCCAAGGCGGGCCTTACAAGGGAGCGGAGCACGGGAGGGCTGGCCTGGGGTCTGGCTTCTGCGGCCCCACACAGAAGGGTCTGGGGAGGATCCTGCTCTCGAGGCCCACGGAGCACCACTCTGGGCCAGCCATCAAAGTGCTGGGCCCAGGATGTGCCAAAACCACCCCAGACCCCGACAGCCCATCCAGCCCACGGCTCCTGCCTCGTCCCCTCCTTCTCCAGCCCCGTTCCCTGGCTCCTGTGGGATCCGTCCTAAGTCATTCACTGCACCTGACGCACCCGTTCTCCCTGGCTTGGCAGTCAGGCTCCTCGTGACCTGGCTCAGCTCCTTGTTCCTGCCTTGCACCTCCTCCCCACCACCCTTCATCGCAGTGGTGCCCAGTGTTCCTGATGCTAGGAACGCCTCTGCCTCACCCCACCTACCTGTGGGATTCCTCCTCAGTGTGCCTCCCGCCCTGGTGGGCCATGGGGACAGCGTGGCAACCCTGCCCAGAAGAGCGGACATCCAGGACTAGGCATTGCCCTGGGATAACAGCCATGTTTGTTCAGTGACTGGAACAGTGAGCAGATGAACGGGTAAGCGGGTGACAGTCCAGAGAAAGAGCCCGGAGAGTGCAGGGAGGAAGAATGAAGGAGCCATACGCACCGTACCCAGGAGGCTGTCCTGCCTGCTGACCATGCCAGTCTCCAAGCCATGACGTGTGCGTGCTGGTGGGTACGGGTTGAATGTTTGTGCCCACCCCCAACTCATGTGCTGGAGCCCCTCCTCTTGCACGGTGGCTTTGGGAGGCAGGGCCATCGGCAGGTGATCAGGTTTAGATGAGGTAATGACGGAGCATCCAAGGAGGGACCAATGTCCTTATAAGAAGAGGCAGAAGCCGGGCGCGGTGGCGCATGCCTGTAATCCCCAGCGGCTCAGGAGGCGGAGGCAGGAGGATCGCAAGTTCGAGACCAGAGACCCTGTCTCAAAAAGTAAAAAAAATGGGCTGGGGGCGCAGCTCAGTGGTCCAGCACTTGCACAGCATGCAAACGCGAGGACCTGGGTTCAACCCCCAGTACCGCAAAAAAAAAAAAAAAAAAAAGGAGGCACAGGGACCAGAACTAGCTCGTGCTCTACCCCGGGAGGAAACAGTGAGACCAGGTGGGAAGAAGTTCCTCACCAGAAACTGGATCTGCCAGCACCTTGATCTTGGACATTCAGCCCCCAAAACAGCAAGAATCAAGTGTCGGTTCCTCAAGCCGCTAGGTTTGTCCTCCTCTTTTAAGCAGGCCGAAGTAGGCTAGCCTGCAGCTATAGCCCTGTGGCATCCAATCCTGTCAGATCTCCAAAGCCAAGCAGGGTCAGACCTGGTTAGTACTTGGATGGGAGACCACCTGGGAACACCAGGTGCTATAGGCTTGGGAGACAGATCTGGCAACCCTCCCAAAAATCAATCCGCCATTGAAAACCCTGTGACTAGCAGAGAAGCACTGACAATAGTGTTTCCCCTGTTGTACATCGGATACTGACTTGACGGCACCTAACAACAAGGTAGGCTAATACTCAGGTGAAACACTTTCAACATGGCACCTGAAGTGAATTCTCCCATTAAGAGACAGGGGGCCCTGGTGGGGCTCAGAAAACAACACCCCAGAGTGAGGCCTCAGACACAAAGTGCCCCTATGACCCTCTCCTGCTCTCGCCCCCAAACTCCCCAAGGAACTCACAGAAACCAGAATTCTTCTTCCCTGCGATGCATCATGTTAGGTGCTGTCGAGTCGGTATCCGACTCACAGCGACCCTCTGTACAACAGGGGAAACACTATTGTCAGTGCTTCTCTGCTGTTCATAAGGCTTTCAATGGCAGATTGATTTTTGGGAGGGGGTTGCCAGGTTCTTCTCCCAAGCCTACAGCTTTTGGTGTTCCCAGGCGGTCTCCCATCCAGGTACTAACCAGGCCCGACCCTGCTTAGCTTCCGAGATCTGACGGGATCGGATGCCACAGGGCTACTGCTGCAGGCGCGATGCATCATAGGAATCAGAAACCCTCTGCCCCAAAGTTAGCCGTAAAGCCTCAAATGATACGCGAGCCCCGCCCCCTGTCTGCGGAAGAGCCGCCCACGGAGGAACAGTCTGGCCTCCCTTGTCTGATTGAAGGCCATTCGACACCCGTTCCAGAGAGGTCCCGCCCCTTACCCAGGAGAAGAGAAGGCTCCAGAGAGGCGCGGAAGAATCACAGCAGGCCGGCCTTGCAGGGCGCCCCCTCTCGGCCTGTTAGCATAAGGAAGCCCCCTTTAGCCCATCTGTGACCCTGCACAGCTGTCTGTTCTTCAGTGAGTGGAAGCAGAAGCTAGGCCATTTTCCTGGAGTCTCTAGACCTTCATTCGGAAGGCTCCCGTGTCACTAAAACCGTGATCAAATAAATTCTCGCTATGTTCTTCTCTTACTAACCTGACCTTTTGTTACAGGGGTGTTGGCTGTGACCTCTGTGATGGGTCACCCTCTTTCTGCCCCTCCAGCTCTTAAAGATGTGCCCCTGCTGTGGAGAAATGATGAATCCTTAGAGCCCTGTAGCATCCAATCCCGCCAGATCTTGGAAGCTAAGCAGCGTCAGGCCTGGTTAGTACTTAGATGGGAGACCTCCTGGAAACACCAGGTGCTGTAGGCTTGGGAGAAGGACCCGGCAACCCATTCCCAAAAATCAACCTGCCATTGAAAACCCTATGAACAGCAGAAAAGCACTGACAGTAGTGTTTCACCTGTTGTACGCAGGCTTGCTGTGAGTCAGGTACCGACCTGACAACACCTAACAACAACAACAGATGTGCCCATAGCAGAGGCCCAGAGTTCTGGGCCCTGACACAACTGACTGGGGCCTGTTGCATAGAAGAATCTCTGGTCCCCAGGGCCTTTCAAAGCTACAGTACCCTTCACGGCTGCTGTCACATGGGCCCAGCTGACCTCCGACATCCTTCCCAAGTGGATGATGCTCTGCCCAGAGCACCTCTGGGTGGGAACAAGTGTCGCCCAAGTTTACCCGGAGCCATTTTGTGTTAGGTCCCCCTTCTGTCTAAGGGAGAGTTCACACTTTTTTTAAAGTCAAGAAAGCACGTTACAGAGAATTTGGAAACTATCCATGTTTCAATTATGTTCAAATCACTTGTAGTCCATTTAGAATTGATGATTGACATTTTGCTGTAATGTTTTCCATTTTCCTCTCACTATTTTTATGTAGACGTTTTCCTAGAATTAGATCATGTTGCATATGCAATTTGGCACCCCCTCCTTTACCCAGTTATTTACATTTTTATTCGTCTATTTTTACATTGTATCGTGAACATGTTCACATGGCCGGGACTTTTCTTCCACTTGGTGGACTTAGATTTTCCTTTCCTTCATTCATTTGACAAATGTGTGTTCTGAGCCCCAGTGGCCTTGCCATGCACTGGTAACACAGCAGGAAATAGAACAGGTACCCATCTGATGGGGAAGCTGAGTCAGAAGTAAGTGATTTGAAGGATGACAGGTGCGATGGAAAACATCAGGATGTTGCCGGGGCAGATAACAGGAGCACGTGGGCAGGAGAGTCTGTGAAGAACTGAAGCCAAAGCAGAGATCTGGAAGCCACCGTGGAATTGTCTAAGTCAGGTTGTGGCTGCGGGTGGCGTAGCGTTTCAGGCAGTGTTGCAAAGGCCCTAGGTCTGGGACGTGCACACAAGAGAAAGGAAAGGAAACCCACCAGGACTAGTGTAGGAAGAGCCTGCTCCTTCCTCCCTGCCACAGCCCTGCAGGGGTGGATTTCTGCTGGCTCACTCACCAGACAACCCCTGTCATTCACTGGCCCCCCCACCCCTGGAGACCACGGATGTTTTGACCACATTGGGCACGGTCGTGTGTTTGTTCCACAGACTCCCAGACTCAGGACTGAGAGTGGGGACCGGCCACAAATCCTGCAGAAGCCAGCCGGTGCACTGTCCCTATCTGGAAGGGCAAGGCAGCACAGATGCCCAGCAGAGCGTGCTTCCAAGTGGGGCAGGTGTGCCCTTTTGGACCTCACCCCATCTGTTGCTCATGCTCAAGGAGCCACTCTGTGGGCGTGGCTCGCCCACAGGGAGGAAGCGCCTCTGATTCTAGTATCGCTGTCTACGCCTCTTTCTGGCACCGAGAGAGGAGCACCTGATGTTTCACCACCTGGAGCCAGGCCTGGGAACTGCGTGCTTTCTCCACAGGGACAGCATTTGGACCACCTGCCTTCATCTGCACCCCAGCGGAAACTTTTTTTTTTTTCTTTTTTTGTGGTACTGGGGGTTGAACCCAGGGCCTCACACTTGCATGCTCTGCAAGTGCTGGACCACTGAGCTGCATCCCCCAGTCCATGTTTTCACTTTTTTTGAGACAGGGTCTCGCTAAATTATGAAGAATGCCTCTGGTCTCGAACTAGCAATCCTCCTGCCTCTGCCTCCTGAGCCGCTGGGATGACAGGTTTGCACCACCACACCCGGCTTCCAGCGGAACCTTTTTAAGGGCAGTCTTCTGTGCCCAGCGTGGTGTGCGTGTGTTCGTGTGCATGTGTGTATGTGCATGCACACGTGTGTGTGTCTTTATGGAGGCTCTGCAAAGCAGGTTCTCAGTTAAATGGGTTAGCTTGGTGTCAGTTTACAGGAAGGAAAGCAATGGATGCCGCAGCCCCAAGCATGCAGGCTCTGGAGGATGTGTCTGCAGCTGATCTCCTAGTCTTCCTTGCTAACCCCATCCTGATTGCACTCAGAAAGCGAGCGGGCTCAGGCCAGGGGAGCACCGATATCAGTCTCGGCTAGTCATGTCAATCTGAAGCCATTTCGGAAACAACTTGTTTTCCCCCTGTCCTGCATAGCCTGGGGCAGTCACACACATCTCGGACAAGACCCACAGAAGGGTTTGCTGCTAGGATACTTCTGGGGGAGTCCTGGCTTTTCTGATAAAACAGACAAATGTGACCACTGCTATCTTTTTCCTTTTTGTCTGGCCTCAAATATGGACATCATGTCTAGAGGGAATAGTGGCCTTTTTTTTTTTTTTTTTTTTTTTTTTGGCGGTACTGGGGGTTGAGCCCAGGGCCTCGCCCTTGCATGCTCTGTAAGTGCTGGACCACTGAGCTGCGCCCCCAGCTCATTTTTTACTTTTTGAGACAGGGTCTCGCTAAGTTACTCAGACTGCCTCTGGTCTTGAACTTGCAATCCTCCTGCCTCCGCCTCCCAAGCCACTGGGATTACAGGCATGTGCCACCGAGCCCGGCTGTGGTGGCCATTTTATAACTGTGAGATGGAAAGTGTGAGGATAAGAGGGGACATTTAGAAAGAGCTTGGAACCTCCCCCCAGCCCAGGGCATTTCTGAGAAAATGACCCAATACTTCAAACTGTTTACCTCTCCACTTCTTGTTCTGTACGGAAAACGAGCTCCTATTTGCCAGCTTTTTATCACTTGTCATGGAAAACTTTCCTAACCAATTTCTCTTGTGTGTGTAAAATCCCTCAAATGCTCTAAAGTTTGTTTTGTTCTTTGAGGGTTTTGTTGTTGTTGTTGTTGTTAGGTGCCATCAAGTTGAGTCCAACTCATAGCAACCCTACGTACAACAGAAGACTCACTCTCCAACACTGTGTCGTGCCTGGCACTGTATCAGTGCCTCTTTGCTATTCATAGGGTTTTCAGTGGCTGATTAATTTTTGAGACTGGGCTGCCAGCTCCTTCTCCCAAGCCTACTTACCTGATGTTCTCAGGAAGTCTCTCATTCAAGTACTAACTAGGCCTAACCCTGCTTAGCTTCTGAGATGTGACAGGATTGGATGCCAGGGTGGTATGGCTACAGGCTTTTCTGAAGTTTTTGTAGTTCTGGAATATTTAATCTGAGCAAATACCAACTATGTCTGATGTATCGAGCAGAATATGATATATTTAACTTCAAGGAACCTGTCTCCTTCAGCAATTTTCCCAGGTTTATGCACTACTTGTAGATTTGCCACTGTGCTCAGATAAAGAAAATTGACCTATTAGAATTCAAAGCCAAGAGCCCAGGTAAGGTTGAGAATCCAGAGAAGTTCTTTTGCCCCTTTTGCCCAAACTCTACAGGGTTCCACACCTAGGATTAGTGTGAGCCACAAGTGAGTCTTCCCAATCCTCTTGGCATCGAGGAGAATGGGAGAAAAGATTGCGCCTGGGAAGTGGTCACAACAGGCTGACCCTTGTGCAAACTGGTATCCAAGTTCACCTCATCCAGATGTCACAAAATACTTCAAGAAGCAAGTTTAATTATTGTGGTTCGGGAGTGGAAGTGTTCTCAAGTGTACGGCAGAAGCAAAGGCAAATCTATTCTGATACAGGTCACAATTATCCCAGGCCTCAGAGAAATTCCCAGGAAGTATTTTCTTTCCCCAAAAACAGTAACCAGCACTCAGCCCAAAAGTAAAGAAGCACACAAGGAAATAAGGCAACAAGAGTAAGAATAACCAGAAGAAATAGACAAATAAAATGACTCCAAAATATTTCATGTAATAGAATCATAGGAAACAAATTATGAAATTGGTATGTTTTAGAAAAAGACAATATAACTTTAAAATGTCTGCAGGAAACAGAAAACTATGAAAAACTGATCTGGCAGATTTTTTTAAATAGTAAAAATAGAGCTCTTTTTATAAGAATGAAAAATATAACTGAAAAATTAAATTCAATACATAGGTTTAATAGAAAATTAGATATAGACAAAGAGAGAATCAGTGAACTGGAAGATGGGCCAGAAGAAATTATCCAAATATTAGCACAGAGGGACAAAAGATGAAAGGTTTCTCTCTCTCTCTCTCTCTCTCTCTCTCTCTCTCTCTCTCTCACACACACACACACACACACACACACACACATACACACACACTAACACATACATATAAAGGGATAGTGGAAATAGAGTAAGAATGTCTAAATACATTTAACTGTTGTTCTGGAAGAACAAGCAAGGAAGGAGGGCAAAGGTATTATATGAAGAGACAATGTATGACAACTTTTCAGAAGTGATGAAAGATACAAATCTATAGATTTAAGAAGCCCAACAAATGCCATGGACAAAAAAAAAGAAAAACCTTCTTGAGACTTGAGGTGCTCACTGCAAATTGTTTCTTGTTGGCAGAGTGACCCAAGGATGTGTCCAAGGGACTAATATAACGTGACCAACTCTAAGATATGGTGCTCCTGTTGGGGACAAGCTAAGCAAGTGTATATGCAATAGCTGGCTCTGTGATAACTGCTTCTACGAGGTCAGATGAGAGCCACAATCAGAGTGACGGGGTCATTTATAGAGCAAGATGGATGAAGGAGGTGATGGGCTAGGTTAATCTATTTTAAGGAAGTCTAGCATATATCTATTGTTTCCCCATAGCCCACCCTGAAATTTATCCTCCATATCTACTTTTGAATTACCATGCACTTAGGCTTTAATGGGAAACACTCTAGAATTCTTTTCTAACAAAGACTCATTGAGAAAAGTTGGCAATATGGTAGATTGAATGTGAAAGCTTATGTTTGATATAGTCTAACATCTCACTTAAGATGGAGGAACTGAAGCCAGAGAAGGTGAGAAACACAGGGGACATCTGTGGTTGGGCCAGGCCAAGGTGCAAGGGGTCTCCTGGTTCCAAGCCAAGGTTCCATCCACCATTCAATTACTCACTTCTGAGAGAACCAGGAGACAGGCTGTTTCATTCTCAGGGGATGGCATTCCAACCACGGTTCATTATAGCATGTACCAGGGGATGTAAAAAAGAGGATTCTCCAAGGCACCAAAAAGGTGACACAGAAGTACAGATAGAGACACCCAAAAGATCAAAACTGCCTCGGTTACATAACCGCGACAGCAAACGGTGAATCACCGCCGTGTAATGGGAAAATCAGATTGGTCACTAGGAAAAGCAAAAGGATCACGATGGTGAGTCACAGGGCCCACCCTCCTGTGAAGTCTCTGAAGCACTGACAGGTACCTACCGGTTGATTCAGAGTCTGCCCTTTGTCTTCCTTTCTTCCACATCAATGTTTTGATGTTACACAATGGAAATTCTCAAGGGATGTACATTTCCAAAGAGGGCTGGGCTGAAGCCCCACGCTTGTCTCTGGACTGTTCCAGGAAGTGGGCTATGCACCTGAGCCCAGAGGAGATGAAAGCTCAAGTGCAGTGGTAGCCAATACCAGCGGTGCCTTCCATGCTCCAAGAGGACCCTCGACCTCTGGAGACCCATTGTATTGCTGGCTCCTCACAACAACTCCATGTGATAGGCACGGCCCTCATCTCATAGGTGGAGAGCTGAGGCTCTGGACTTGCCCAGAGCCCTCCGGTCAGTAGGGAAAGATGGCGGCAGGATTCCTGCAGGCAAATCCAATCTAAGGCCCACCCTCTTCCTACCAGGCTTAGAGGCCTCCTCCAGGCTTTGGCTGCCTTTGCGTACAGGGGTGTTTGTTGCACAGAAGAGGAGCCAGTGTGTGTAAAGGGCCTCATGTCTGCTGGGGGGCCGCCCTCGCAGTGCTGGGAATGTTGCCAAAGGTGGGGGCTTTCCTTGCTAGTATGTCAGAGGACCAGGGGCCAGGATGGTAAGAAAACCAGCTCTTACTTTTGGACGTGACTTTGTTCAGTGGAGAGCAAGGTTTGAACCTATCTGGTGTTCCTTTGGTGGACTCTTTTTAATTAACCATCCAAGACCATGCGGATGGTACTAGAAGGCAACCTTTATCAGTATCATTGTGGAACCCTGTGGAGAGATCTCACAGCAATTGTCTGCTTCCTGTGCTGTGTGGTGGAAATGCACCCACATTTTTCCAGGCAGCCCGTTCACTTAGCGGGAGTGTGGAGGAAGCCCTCTTCCTCCTTCAGGAGGGTCCTGCTGAGCTCACGGAGACAGCACTCTGAGGGGCTCACGCACCATGTTTGGGGGATGACCCTGTCTCCAGCCACATCTCTTTTGAGGTTTCAAATATTCACATTAGCCATGGGAACACACACGTGTCCAGTTGCCCACAAGGTTTGGAGACTTGGGCCCTCTGTGCCCAGTGCAGGGAGGCAGAGAAGCTGACCCCATTCATTCTCCAGCAGGGCCATCGCAGCCTTGATGGCTGTTTTCAAAAGCCAGTAGCCTCAAGTGATTCAGGCTGTTGCCACCCACTGTGATGATGGTGCCCAGGCCTGGCCTCCGCTCCTCAGGATCCAGGAAAGGAGGCAGGGCCTGTGCCCAGTCCATTCAACCAGGACTGGCCCCCCCAACTCTGTAGGAGGCTGAGGTCTCCCCCAAGTCTCCCCTGGGATCCCCAGGCCCCAGCCTTTCCTACCCCTTCACTCTGGGCACTGCCGGGTCAGTGGGGAGTTCCAGGGTGAACACCAGGCAGTGCTGACAAGCTCTCTCTGCCCAGCCACACCACGCCCAGTCCCCTCCCTCCTGGCCATGGTCTCCTCCAACCCTCAAAGCAGTGCTGAGGGTGCTGAGCCCCTCCTGCCTCACCCCAAACAGTGATGAATGCCACTGCAGGTGAATCCCTACGTGGGGCGCTCGCCTCCTGGTCAGGCCCCGGTGTTTGGACTGGTGGTGCGGCTGCGCACACAGATACTAAACACAATTCACATGGGACCCTTGGTAAGGGGCGCAGACTCCTGTGGCCCTCAGGACGCCGGCGGAGATGGGAGAAAGGAAAAGCCTTAAGCACTTTTGCCTTCCAGGGGCAAACACCTGTGTTGGTGATCTCGGTGGTCATGAGGAGACAGGTGTTGTTTCGTCGGTGATCAGACAGCGAGCGGGTTCTTTCCTTGTTGATGGTCATGGTGGGAGAGCATTCTTTCCTCACCAAAGGTCCGGGTGAGAGAGCGGGAAAGCTGTTTCCTCATTGGTGGGCCGGGTGAAAAGGCAAAAAAGGTGTTACTTAGCCGATGGTCTGGGCGAAAAGTCCAGCTGATGGTCTGGACTGGGACCCAAATGTGCAAGCAGAGCCAATGGCTGGGAGTCCAGGGTGCTTTACATCCAGACAGAGTGCCCTGGTCTGCTGATCAGTTTAGATTAAAGGCCCTTAGCCAGCAGCAGACACTGGAAGAGGCTTTGCTGTGACACCCCCTCCTCTGACAAAGACCGGGCCCTGAAAGAAGGAAACAGCTACCTCTGGTCTTCCCCTGAGGTTTTGCTTTTGCTTTTGTTTTGTTTTTTTCCCAGCACCGGGGGTTAAACCCAGGGCCTTGTGCATGGTAGGCAAGGGCTCTGCCATGGAGCAACAGCCCCCACCCTTGTTGTGTGTGTGTGTGTGTGTGTGTGTGTGTGTGTGTGTGTGTGTGTGTGTGTGTGTATGGTACTGGGGGTTGAACCCAGGGCCTCGCGCCTGCATGCTCTGCAAGTGCTGGACCACTGAGCTGCACCGCCAGCCCATTTTTTTTTTTTACTTTTGGAGATAGGGTCTCACTAAGTTATGCAGACTGCACCTGGTCTCGAACTTGCGATCCTCCAGCCTCCGCCTCCCAAGCTGCTGGGATTGCAGGCGTGCGCCACTGTGCCCGGCTCACCCTTGTTATTTTTATTTGGAGTCAAGGTCTCACTAAATGGTACAGGCTGCCTCTGGCCTTGAGCTCGTGATCCTCCTCCCGCCTCATCTCTGGGATTATAGGCATGTGCCACTGTGCCTGGCCCTCCTCTGAGTTTTCAGGAACTAAATGCCTGTCTGCAGGAAGATTTGCAAATGGAACCACACGTGGATAGATTTCGTTTCAAGCTCTTGCCTCTACAAGCTATTGTCTGTCTCATGGTTATTGTTGTTAGGGGCTGTCGAGGCAGATCCGACTCATAGTAACCCTCCTAGGGTTTTCAACGGCTGATCATTTCGGGATTGCGTCAGGATTGGATTGCCACGTCCTTCTCCCATTTTTGCGGTGCTGGGGATCGAACCCGGGTCCTCAGAGAGTGTGGAGCAGTGCTCTACCAACTGAGCTAAACCCCAGCCTCACCTATTTCCTAGGCCCATGCAATTCCCAAGAGAATCATCCAGTAAATACCATCTGAGCTTTGGGCCCAATCACTCACATAATGTCGCTTATGACATTAGCATAGTTACCCTCCCCATGTCCCCCAGCCCATGAAGAAGAAGATATGAGCATTTGGACCTCACTGGGTGACTCAGGTGCTCCCGCTCCTGTGATTTCCCCCAGTGCACATTAACAAACCTGTGTGTCTTTTCTCCTATTTAACCTGTCTATCGTCAGTTCCTTCCAGTGAAATTCTGGAGGGCAGAGGGTCTGCCACCTGTAGACCTCAGACAAACTAATAGCAGAACCTTGTGACCTTGAACTAGTAAAGCTTTCTTAAACAGAACACAAAGAGCACTATCCATAAAGGGGAAAAAATAATAAGCTGGTTTTTAATTTTAATTTTAATTTATTTTATTTTATTTTATTTTTTTTGTGGTACTAGGGGTTGGACCCAGGGCCTTGCGCTTGCATGCTCTGCTAGTGCTGGACCACTGAGCTGCACCCCCAGCCCATTTTTTTTTTACTCTTTTTGAGACAGGGTCTCACTAAATTACGCAGACTGCCTCTAGTCTAGAACTTGACATCTTCCTGCCTCTGCCTCCTGAGCCACTGGGATTACAGGCGTGCGCCACCATGCTCGGCTTTTTTTTTTTTTTTTTTTTTTTTTTTTTTTTTTTTTAACACGAAGAGCTACAATCCATCAATGGCTCCCTGCAAAGGGTGGCGAGGCCGCTACATAGCAGAAGTCATTGGTGATAGGTATTTCTAAGAAAGTACTTATATTCAGAATGTATTTTTGAAATTCCCACAAACCAGTGATCAGGCAGACAAACCAGTAGGGAAATAGGTAAAGGACTTGAGCAAGCTCTTCACAAATGCATAAACGCAAAGGCTGGTGAGTGAGAGAAAAGGCGTTCCGCCTGTCAGCCCCCAGGGGCGTTCAGGACAAACTGTGTCCAGCCCTGCCACAGCCCCACAGCACTGGGAGGAAGGAAACAGAGTCATCTAGTGCTGTGAAGGGCACAAAGCCACTGGAACTGCCCTAAGCTGCCAGGGCTGGGGGTGGTGAAAAAGGGTGCAGTTGACTATCCCTAATTGGAAAACCCAAAGTCCCAAAAGCTGTGGAATCCGAAACTTTCTGTGTACCAACACGAGCCTCAAAAAGTGTCAGATTTTAGAGCACTTGGGATTTTGGATTTTTGCATTCAGGGTGCTCAACTAGTGAAGTTTATGCAAGTATTCGAAAATCCCCAACACTCTGAAGTGCAAAACACTTCTGGTCCCAAGCATTTCAGATAATGGATAATTCAGATAATTGTCCTGTACAACTACCGAGCGGGATCTACTGAGGCCAGCTCTATGCTGCCCTAATAATCCCATTCTCAGGCACACACCCAACACAAATGTAGGCACGTGCGCCCCAAAACATGAAAGGGCATTCACTGAGAGGAATACAAATGTCCATCAACAGTAAAATAAATAAATCAGTTGAGGGATATGTACACATGGGAATAATCAACAGCACTGAGCGTCTCGTGACAGTGTGGGTAAGTCCCACAAACACGATGTTGAGTGAGAGGTGGACCGGCCTGAGACTCACTGCCTGCTTTTATATATATATAGTTGAAAATAGAAAGGGATCTGTAAGAAGTCGGAGAAGAGGTCAATCTTACAGGACTTAGAGACAGGAGCAGGGGAGGAGACAAAGAGGCTTCTGGAATGTTCTGTTTCTTGATCTGGGTTCTGGTTCCACCTTGTGAAAATTCACCGATTTGTTTGTTTATGGTTTGTGCACTTTTTAAATGCATGTTACTATAAAGATTCTTTGCTTGGCCAAATTTTAATCAGGCTTTGAACCCTCTTCTGGGCCCATCCGTGCACTCCCTTGTAAAATCCAGTTTTAGCAAAGAATCCTGCTAAGGCCATTGGGCCAGAACCCTGATCCTGGACATCTCGTGGCCCTTGATAACTGATGGGTCCTCATCCTCCACCGTCCCCGGGAGATGTCTGGTTACCCTGGGCTGCCTTCAGGAAGAATTCTGGGTCAGCATAGCCAGACAGAACCCCTGCATCCCTGAGATTTCTTCTGAGTAACTGTCTATCCACTGACCCCACCCTGCTCTTTGGCCGGAAGTTCCTGCTTGCCAGAGCTGTCTTCAAAGTTGAGCCGGATCTCTCTGCCCACTGCAGGACTCTGTCCCAGGAGTCCCTATGCCTGTGGAATTTGTTGCTGTTGTAAGGGGCCCTCAAGTTGGGCTGGACTCATAGGGACCCTCATATGATTTTCTTTTCTTTCTTTCTTTCTTTTTTTTTTGCAGTACTGGGAGTTGAATCCAGGGCCTCACACTGGCATGCTTTGCAAGTGCTGGACCACTGAGCTGCACCCCCAGCCTATTTTTTAACTTTTTGAGACAGGGTCTCATTAAGTTACGCAGACTGCCTCTGGTCTCGAACTTGCAATCCTCCTGCCTCTGCCTCCTGAGCCGCTGGGATTACGGGCGTGCACCACTGCGCCCGGCTCCTCATAGGATTTTCAATGGCTGATTGTTTCTGAGTAAATTCTTCCTTACTGTGTTTTAACAAGTATCACTGAGTAATTTTTTCCTTAAAACTGATAATCAATACAACTTTTTATGTAAAAAATTTAAAAGGGAAGGAATCAAGGTGTCCACCCCTTTTCTTCTGGGAGGGTCCTGTTTGTGAATGTGCTGGTGCGTGCCTCCTGCTGTGACCCCTGAACTCCGTAGCTCACGGGATATTTTCAGGAACAGGCTTTGTCAGCAGAATGGGTGTCTATCCCTCTTCCGCCCGTGACGTCCCAGAGGCCAGCTGTGGAGCTGCTGCCCAGAACATAGAGAATGCGTTCTGCTATTCCTGTTGAAGAAGCATCCGGCAGCTTGACAGTGACCGCTCCTCTCCCCAAAGCAAACAAGCGAGCGCGTCTTGCCTCACCTGCATCCTGCTCCCATCCCATACATGCACACTTACACACACACCATGCACGTACATGCACACGCACACGCATGCACACACAGGCACACTTGCTGTTTTTCTGTGCTAGTCAGTTTCCCATCACTGTAACAAAATACCTGAGAAAATCAACTGATAAAGAAGAAAGGTTTATTTTGGCTCACAATCCACTGACCCCATTGGTTTTGGGACTGTAGTGAGGCGGCACATCATGCTGGGGGCATGTGGCAGAGCAAAACCACGCAGCTCATGGCAAGGAAGTGGAAAAGAAGATGGAGTAAGAGGCTGGGGGCCCTCAGCCCATTTGAGGGTACAATCAACGGCCTAACCCCCTCCCGATCACCTTCCAATAGTGCCAAGCTGGGGACTAAGCCTTCAATACAGGGACTTGGGGGAACACTCCAGATCCAAAATGTGGCATTACCTAAGAACTGCAGGCCCACTGTAAAATGATTCGAAACCATAGAAAAGAATAAAAGAGAAAATACAAATTTTAAATTATCCACCATCTTCTTATCCAAAAACAACAGAAGTTTCATTTTGGCACATTTTTCTTCTAGTCTTTTTTTTTTTTTTACACATATCTTCAATGACTATATTTTAACAACTTGATTGAAGTATAATTTATATACAGTAAAATTCATCTGCTTTCATTGTATAATGTAATGACTTTCAGTAAATTTACAGAGTTAGGCAACCACCACCACAATCTAGTTCTAAAACATTTCTGTCACCCTGGGAAGATCTCTCGTGCCCTCTCCCCTCTGCCATCCCAGGCTCAGGACACCGCTGACCCCCTTCCTTTGTATAGATTTGAGCTTCATATAAATAAGATTGTAAACTGGGCTTCCCACCTGTGTCTGCCAACTTGTGGTGCAGTGGGGCCTTGCTTATTGCTGTGGTACTGAAAGCTATGTCACTGGTATCTTAGATATAAGCAGGGCCACCCATAGTGGACAGGTTTCAGCAGAGCTTCCAGACTAAAACAGATTAGGGAGAAGGATCCGGTAACCCAATCCCAACACAATCAACCATTGAAACCTTATGAATCGCAGAGAAGCAGTCTCAAATATAGTGCCAGAAATTGAGCCCCCAGGTTGGAATGCATTCGAAAGACGATTGGAGAAGAGTTACCTCTTCCAAGTGGAGTCAATCTTAAGAACAGGACTTGAGTAAAGCCCCTAGACTTCCTTTTGTTGATATGGCACAACTAAAAATGAGAAGAAACATAGTGTCTGCAACAATGGGCTCAAACATAAAAAGACTGCATACACAGCCCAGTGTTGGGTAGCGTTTCACTCCGTTGTACATAGGGTCCTTAAGAGTCTGACTCAATGGCACCTAATAACAACAATAAACCAAGCATGGTGGAGCGTGCCCGAAATCCCAGCAACTTGGGAGGCTGAGGCAAGAGGATGACATGTTTGAGGCCAGAGGCAGTCTGTACAGCTTAGGGAGACTCTGGCTCAATCCAAAAAGTGAAAAGCGGGCTGGGCGTGCTGCTCAGTGGTAGAGCGCTTGCAAAAGCATGTGTGAGGCTCTGGGTTCAGGGCAAAAAAAGCGGGGAGGGATTATACAATACTAAGTCTTTAGTGCTTGGCTTATTTCATGTGCTGAAATGATTTTTGAATGATTCTTGAGGTTTATGCATACCACAGCATGCTCTGTCACACATGTCTGCCATGATGTGTACCTTGTGTACCTCTTCTTAGGGGCTGATCAGTCACGAACTGAAACGTCTAAAACTGTGAGCCAAAATAACCTTTTTCTCTTTATAAGTTGACTGTCTCCGTTATTTGTTATAATCACGGAAAGCTGACTAACACATAGCTTGTGTTAGTGGCTTATTCCTTTGTGTTGGCGAATGCCATCCCAATGGGCAGTTATGCCACACTTTGTTTATCCATTTGATGACCATTTAGCGTTTTTCCAATTGAGGGCTATTATGAATAATGCTACTATGAATATTTGTGCACAACTTTTTGTATGACTATATTTTTTCGTTTCTCTTGAATAGGTTCCGGAGGGTGGTTCCTGGATTATATGATACAATTACATTTAACTTTCTTTCTTTTTTTTTTTTTTTTTGTGTGGTACTGGGGGTTGATCCCGGGGCCTCACGCCTGCATGCTTTGCAAGTGCTGGACCACTGAGCTGCACCCCCAGCCCTTTTATATTTTTTCCTTACTTCCTGAGACAGAGTCTCACTAAGTTACATAGACTTCCTCTAGTCTCGAACTTGCGATCCTCCTGTCTCCGCCTCCCAAGCCGCTGGGATTACAGACGTGCGCCACCACGCCCAGCTACATTTAACTTTTTAAGAAACTGAAAAATCATTTTTGCAAGATGGCTGTACCGTTTTACATTTCCACCAGCAATGAACATGGTGACGTGGAAGAACGTGATACTTTGCCTAATCTTCATGGAGCTCATGGCTGATGCTCTTTTAACAAAGGACAGATTAACAAGAGAAATATACAATAAACTTATTTAGCCAAAATTTTACATTACACAGAAGACTTCAGAATGAAGATCCAATGAGCCAGAGAAAACTGTCCATTTTTACACTCAGAGTCAGTGAAGAGTGGATGGCTGTGTAGAAACGTGATTGGAAAAAAGGGTGTGATCTAGTGTAATAGACCGAGAGGGAAGGCCAGCAAGATTGATCTCTGTGGCTTCTTCTTGGTCGCTCTGGTGGCACTCCTTCCTCTAGGATATAAGGCAAGACAACTTCTGGAATCTACTATTAGACAAGGTAGGTCAGAGAGTTTCTTCATGGCCAGCTTCTACCTAGAAAGGCAGGGGAGGGTTATTGTTGTTGTTGTTAGGTGCCGTCGAGTCGGTATCCAACTCATAGCGATCCTGTGTACAACAGACGAAACACCGTTGTCACTGCTTCTCTGCTGTTCATAGGGTTTTCAATGGCAGACTGATTTTTTTTGGAGTGGGTTACCGGGTCCTTCCCCCAAGCCTACAGCCCCTGGTGTTCCCAGGCAGTCTCCCATCCAAGTACTAACCAGGCCCGACCCTGCTTAGCTTCCAAGATCTGATGGGGTCAGATGCCACAGGGCTATGGCTGCAGGCAGGGGAAGGAGTAATTTTAGAGTAATTTTTCTAGGTTTTGTGGCTGGCTTTGGGGCTGAGAGGTTCTGGTTTCTATCAGTCAGCTTCAGGGAAGAGGGAATTCTAGTTTCTAAGGCCTGCAATGGGGCAGAATGAGGGGCAAGAGAGAGGAAGGCAGAAGTCAGAGAGACTTTGCTTCTGAGACTGCTTTGAGACCCAGTGTCTATGAGTTCGAGTACTCAGCATGCCAAAGTGGCAGACTTTTGGGTAAAATGTTCTGAGGCCCGACAGATTTAATATCGCAAACTTTTTTTTCTTTATTTGTACATGTTGGTGGGGTACAGGGTAATAAGACTTTACTATCTCCATTATAGGGCTGGGATTTAGCTCAGTTGGTAGAGTGCTGCGCTGCAGTATCTGAGGTCCCGAGTTCAATTCCCAGCACCGCAAAAGTGGGAGAAGGGCCTGGCAATCCACTCCCAAGGCAATCCCAAAACAGTCATTGAAAACCCTATGAGGGTCGCTATGAGTCGGATATCGACTCGACTGCACCTAACAACAACAACAACAACATCTCCATTATGCAACGATTACAGCCCTTTTACTAACCCATTCATCAACTTACATGTTTTACTGTAAACTTTATAGTAAACTTTACATGTTTTACTTACATGTATTTCCCATGTATTCATGTAATTAGTATCACAAATCTTTCAAATTAGAGACATTGTCACCAGCGTGGAGTGGTAGCTCATTGTGATTTTAATTTGCATTTTCATAATGACTAATGGGGCTGGGAGGGGCTGGGATTTAGCTCAGTTGGTAGAGCGCTGCACTGCAGTCTACTGAGTTCAATTCCCAGCACCACAAAAATGGGAGAAGGATGTGGGAATCCACTCCCAAGGCAATCCTGAAACAGTCAGCCATTGAAAACCCTACTAGGGTCGCTATGAGTTGGATACCAACTCGATGGTACCTAACAACAACAACAATGGGGCTGGAGTTTAGCTGAGTTGGTAGAGTGCTCTTCTGCGCTCTCTGAGGCCCTGGATTTGATCCCCAGCACTGCAAAAACAGGAGAAGGACCCAGCAGCCCATTCCCCCAAACAATCCCAAAACAATCAGCCACCAAAAACCCTATGAGGGTCGCTATGAGTTGTACTTGACTCGACAGCACCTAAAAACAACAACAACAATAACAACAACATGACTAATGGTGCTGAACATCTATTATATGTATATTAGCAGTGTGTGTGTGTGTGTGTGTGTGTGTGTGTGTGTGTGTGAATTTGTATTCAAATATTTTGCCTTTTTTTCTTTCTTTTTTTCTTTTTTTTTTTTTTTGTGGTACTGGGGGTTGAACCCAGGGCCTCGCGCCTGCATGCTTTGCAAGTGCTGGACCACTGAGCTGTGCCCCCGGCCCTTTTTGTTTGTTTGTTTGTTTTTGTTTTTGTTTTTGAAACAGGATCTCTCTAAGTTACACGGACTGCCTCTGGTCTCAAACTTGGCAATCCTCCTGTTTCTGCCTCCCGAGCCGCTGGGATTACAGGCGTGTACCACCGCGCCCGGCTATATTTTTCCTATTTTAAAAAATCATTTTGAATTGAACTGGCACCTTTGTCAAAAGTGAGTTAACTATAAGTGTAAAGATCTATATCTGGACTTGATTCTATTCCATTGATTCACATGCACACACATTCATGCAAATATGACACTCTCTTGATTAACAAAGCTCTGTAAAAAAAAAAACAAATTTTGAAATCATAAAGCATGAGTCCTACAACTTTTTTCTCCTTCTTCGAAACTATTTTGGCTCTTCTGGAATTTTTGCATTCCATATACATTTTAGGATTAACTTGTTGCAAAAATCATCTATTGGAATTTGATGTACATTGTGTGCATATCTCACTTTGAGAGAACTGCTATCTTTACAATATTCAATCTTTCAATCCATGAACATGGAATGTCTCCCTATTTATTTAAATCTTCAGTTTCTCTCCATCATGTTTTGTGGGTTTTGGTGTACAAATCTCGAGCTGCTTTTGTTAAATTTACTCCTGAATACGTTGTTTATGTTGTGCAGTAGAATTGCTTTCTTGTTTCAGGGTGGTCTCGTTCATTGATTTATTTTAATATTTCTCTATAACTTGTGACTTTGCTAAGCCTGCTTCCTACTTACTAGAAGCTTGCATCCGACTGGTCACGGTGGGAAGTCTTAAAATAATTAATACACTTTTTGAAAAACACGTGATAAGTCCGTTTAAACAATTACTTTCTTCCTGAGTCGGGTTGGTAATTTGTGTCTCTAGAAATTTCTCCTTTTCATTGTTGGCATGAAGTTTTGCATAATGTTTCTCTGTGGTCCTTTAATTGAGGCAAAGTCATTTGCAGTGGTCCCTCTGGCACAATTGCTGTCGCTAATTGTGACCACTGTTTTTCTCTTGGTCAGTCCAGCGAAAGGCGGTCAGTGTCGCTAATCCTTTCAAAGACCAAATCTTAGTTTCACTGACCTTGTCTTCTGTTTTCCTTATTTCTGTCTCATTGATTTCTACCTCGATCTTCATTTGACGTATATATATTGTCAAAGGGTTGGGATTTAGCTCAGTTGGTACAGCACCGCTCTGCAGTCTCTGAGGTCCCATGTTTGATTCCCAGCACCACAAAAATGGGAGAAAGCCATGGCAATCCACTCCCGAGGCAATCCCGAAACAGCCACTGAAAACCCTATGAGGGTCGCTATGAGTTGGACACGACTTGACGGCACACAACAATAACAACAATACTGTCAAAAGTAATTGGATACATACAGCTTTATATCCTGCTTTGCCCCTTTAAAATGACCACAGATCATTTCCCACCATTAAATATTCTTTAAGCCCCAGCTTTGGTAGGTGCTTAGGGTTGCGTTGCCTTGAGCATCTAACTTCTTGTTGTTGTTGTTAGGTGCCGTCGAGTCGGTATCCGACTCATAGCGACCCTCATAGGGTTTTCAGTGGCTGACTGTTTAGGGATTGCCTTGGGAGTGGATTGCCAGGCCCTTCTCCCATTTTTGTGGTGCTGGGAATTGAACTCGGGACCTCAGAGACTGCAGCGCAGCGCTCTACCAACTGAGCCAAATCACAGGCAGCCTCTAACTTACGTGGCCCTATTGTTAAACATGTGAATGGTTTCCTGCTTTCTCATCACAAACTATGCCTAGATAGACAACTAGATCCTCAAATCCAAAAGGGAACCATTCCTTAGATTAGTGTCTCAGAAGCCTATTTCAGAGTCAGAGCCTGTGACTACCAATACTTTCTAGAAGGCTCTTCCAGTTTCTGAACTCACTGGCTGAGGTGAGGCATTCGTGAGTCTTCCCTGACAGATGTCTGAAATAGATGTCCTGGACCAGGTGTTCTAGGAACCAGTGGTCCCCCTGGCACGGTCCTCATCTGCCTCTGGTGGGGGCAGGTGGGTGAAGGTAATAAATGCCCTCTTCCAGGTGGTCTTGGGGGCCTGGAGACCAGTGCTCACCTGTCTTGTGCTTCGCCATGCAGAGGCCTATGGTTACCTGTCTCAGGCCCAGCCTGTGGAACCTGGAGGCTGATTCCTGGGTCCTTGGATCCCACGTGGCTCCCTCAGAATCAAGGGGATCTATGTCACTCCTTCCATGTAGATCACCGTTCTTGAGGACCACATCTCTGCCCCCAGGGTGATCTTTCCAATGATGAGGTTGGTTCACACTGTACTCAAAAACCTTTCGTTAGCTGGGCATGGTGGTGCACGCCTGTAATCCCAGCGGCTTGGGAGACGGAGGCAGAAGGATCCCAAGTTCGAGACCAGAGGCAGTCTGCGTAATTTAGCGAGACCCTGTCTCAAAAAGTGAAAAAAATGGGCTGGGGGTGCAGCTCAGTGGTCCAGCACTTGCAGAGCATGCAGGTGTGAGGCCCTGGGTTCAACCCCCAGTACAGCAAAAAACAAAACAAAACAAACAAAAAAACCTTTCATTGTCTGCCAGGAGTGAAGCTCCAGTTCTTAGAATATGCGCCATCATTGAGTGAGGCCTTACTGTATTAAGAATCACGTGTTGTTGTTGTTGTTGTTGTTGTTGTTGTTGTTGTTGTTGTTCGGGGCCATCCAGTCGTGTCCAACTCATTGTGACCCTTTATAGAGTTTTCAATGGCTGTTTCGGGATTGCCTCTGGGCTCAAGCCTGTGACCCTCTTGCCCCAGAGAGTTGCTGGGATTACAGGCATGTGTCGAGGTAACTGGCATCAGGCGCAGTTTTGAGAAGGAGCAGCCCAGCTCCTTTCTGGTGGCTTCGTGGCTGTGCACGATGCTGTTGTGCAGAGTCCTATGGGTCCCGGAGTGTAGCCTGTAAGTCTTGCTCAGAAGTGGCTCCTGTAGCTACCAGAGTCCTGCAAAGGCAGGTGGACAGGACTGGCCAGACCCCAGGGGGAGGCTGCCTCCTAAACCTGGATTTCCTCACTGCTCAGTGGGGAGGGCTCCTGCTGGCTGCTTCTTGGGGGTGTAATGTGATAGGTGGATCACCCATACTCCCGGCTGAGCCTTGCCATCTGCCTTGGTGCCAGGCCCTCAGCAAGGAAGGTCTAAGCCAGGAGACCACTCAAGGGACCCGAAAGGAGGCCGGAGCCCCAAAAGACCACCAAGGCCAGGCCCACTGGAGCCAAGCAGAAGGTTCACAGAAGCAGGCCGCAGCTGCCACCCTGGATGCTCGGGCCCCCTTGCTGCCGGCCACCATGTTCTACAGTGGCTCCGCCCTCCCGGAAGCCCATGGTGAATGCTTCCCAAGGGTGACCTTCTCCTTCCTGCTGCCAAGGTGGGGATCCAACGACCCATGTGAGGCCACTGCCTGCCAGAAAGTCTTCGGAAAACTGGTGCTGATCGGAAAGGGCTGTCAGACTTATGTCAGAGAGAGAGGTTTTTACTGACGTTGCAGGAGAGGGCCGAGGGCTGCAGGAACATGAGCGGCCTCTGGTCCAAAGCGCCCATTTCACAGAGAAGCAAATGGAGGCACAGAGTCCTGAGCAGACCTACTGAGCACGGACCCAGGACCGCAGGTTCCCGAGTCAGGGAACGGTTTCTTCTCTACCACGTGTGAGCTGTGACTTCACACTTGTTTCTCGGCCCCTTGTGTCCCCTTCAGCCCCTTGTGTCCCCTCCACCCACGTTTTTGTTTCAGTACGGGAGGTTGAAGCCAGGGTGTTGCACATGCCAGGCAAGTGCACCACCACTGAGCTGAACCCCCAGCCCCTCGTTTATTTTCTTTTTTCTTTCTTTTTCTCTTTCTTTCTTTCTTTCTTTCTTCTTTATTTTATTTATTTATTTTTTTCCAGTACTGGGGGTTGAACCCAGGGCCTTGCACTTGCATGCTCTGCAGGTGCCGGAGCACAGAGTTGCACCCCCATACCACTTATTATTACTTTTTTTGAGACAGGGTCTCACTAAGTTACACAGACCGCCTCTGGTCTCGAACTTGCGATCCTCCTGCCTCCGCCTCCCAAGCCGCTGGGATTACAGGCGTGCGCCACCGCGCCCAGCTCATTTTCTATTTTTGAGACAGCGTCTCGCTAAGTGGTGCAGGCTGCCTCTGGCTCGAGCTTGAGATCCTCCTGCCTCAGCCTCCGAGTCGCTGAGATCACAGGTGTGCACCGTGACGCCCAGCTCCGTCCGTCTCCTAGACTGGCCTGTGTCTGGATCCTCTGGGTGTCTTCCCATCTCCCCAGCAGGCTGAGAGCGAGGGGCCGTCAAAGGGGCCCTTTGGAGCCTCTCAGAGCCCTCAGCTCAGCCGAGATAAAAACCTCAGGTGGAGAGGACCTTTGATGAGGGCAGGAAATCACACTTTCCTTCGCCCACACCGCCCACTGTGAGGCTTCATGACCCAGGGGGGACGGCAGGGCTCACATGAGAAGTTTTCTCTTCTATTGCAAGGAGGGGAGAGGCTGCAGCAGGGTGGAGGCCACAGTCTCACTGCTGGTGAGGCCTGGGATTTGAACACTGCCTTTTGACTCCAAGATAGAAAGAAAGGAACCCAAGGCAGTTTCAGTATCTGAGCCTGAGGGCGAGACCCACCAGCAAACCTCTGTGCTTACCGCGGCTGACACTCACGTTTACTTCTGAACCTCCTTTTCATTTCTTAGTCTCGACAGCTTTGGACATGTCTCCCAGAGCGAGCACGTGCGATCATCTGACTGGTGAGGACCGAGGCAGAGCAGAAGCCCGGCTCCATCTACGCCATCTCTTCCCACTGGTGATGTCTGTTCTGAACCCTCGGGCAAGCAAGCAGGGCCAGAGGAACGCAGACCCTAGAGCTCAAAGTGTCCTCTGATTTCACATGTGGGGAAACTGAGGCTTGGAGAGGCAGCCACACGCAAGTTCAAAGACTCCAAGCAGCCCAGCGGCGCCTCCACGCCCAGCAGCTCTTCCTGGGCTCTGCCTGCTCCCCAGCTCTTCCCAGACCCCCTGCCAACAGGACCCTGACATCGGTCCCCTCATACTTGCGATCTGTCCGGTCGCTCAATCATCGTGATGGGAACCAGGCCTCTGGCAGAGACACGGAGGTGAACGGAAGCAGAGAGCGGCACCCACAAAGCCCCGCACAAAGCACAGCCATTTGGCGCTCTCGGCCTTTTGCAAGTCCTGAAATATCGCCTTATAATTGCTTAATTTTCTGCGTTCGTTCATTTTATTCAAACCAGCCTGGGGCTCTCCAGGCTGGTCTATTAGAGAACTGCTTGCTTTTAAATAATAATACTTCGTGTTTATATAGCGTGTTTCATGTTCATAGTACTTACAGAGTTCGCTAATTAATCGGAACGCTAACTGCTGCCCTGGGCAGGTTTGACCAAGTTCCCAGGCTCCTAATTGTGAGAGGCGGAATTCCTCCTGCTGCCTGACCCCTCGTTCCCTCTCGGGACCCCTAACTCGAGCCTCAGCCCAGACTTTGGGCCAGCAGTCATGGCTCACCTCTGTGTGCCAGGTACGTGCCCAGGACGGGGGACACGGAGAGGGGGCAGACATGGTGTCACCCCTGGGAACCCTCAGTGCAGCAAGAGAGCAGGCCAGATGCCTCGGGAAGGGGATCTGGGGCCACCGTCAGCACAGAGGGGCCAGTGGGCAGAGGGGCCTTCAGGAGTGAAGGGGTGCGCTAGGCAGGCAGGGGAGGCAGAGGGTACAGCGGGAGCCCAGCGGTGGCACCGGGAGGTAGGAATCCAAGGTTTATAGGAGGAGGGGAGGGAAGGGGGGCCCAGGGCCAGGGCCAGGCTTTGGGGGCTACCCTGCCTGTGGAGGGGCTGGACCCTATTGCAGAGCATGGGCTGGGGCATTCTGCAGGGAGCCAGGGCCTGAATCCAGGGCGCAAAGTGAGGAGGCCTGAACTAGGGCAGATGGACAAAAGGACAAATCCAAGAGCGACGGGAGGGTGGCAGGACTCAATAACCAGTCAGGCATGCGAAATAGGGTGGCAGTGTGTGGCCAAGGGTCCCAGTGTGGAGGTGCGACGCCCTGAGAGGGTGGGAGATTGTCACGGGCAGACTCACCATAGCACACAGGGGGTGAGAAGCACTCGCTTAATCACTGCGCATGGGTTCTGGGGTTGAGAGCTCAGCAGCGGTTGGAGAAAAGTTCTGGAAAGAGCCAGACTGGGGTCTGGTTTGCGTCTGAATCCCTGGGAGTGTCTGAGCTTTGTTCTGGGGCGTCTGTTTTTAAGGGGTGGGATGGTATGGGGTCTGGTTTGCATCTGCCTCCCTGGGAGTGTCTGAGCTTTGCTCTGGGGCGTCCATTTTTAAGGAGTGGGATGGTACGAGCAGTGATTGAGGTAGGCAGACCGGGGCAAGGCTGGGACAAGGTCGGCTGGACAGCACGGTGCTGCCGGAGCAGAGAGAGGAGAGAATTCAGCACAGGAATGGCGCAGCAAGGCCAGGAGATGAGGCCTAGACAGAGCTTAATGCCTTTGGCCACCTGGAGGTCGGGAGCCTGGACCAGAACCAGGGAGGCTGGAGGGGGCTGAGCTCCCCAGCTGCGGCCCAGGGCCTCTTCCAGATTCAGATACAAACTGGACCCCAGGGACTCCAAGCCTGGCTCTTTCCAGAGCTTCTCTCCAGCCCTCCCTGAGCTCTCAACCCCGGAATCCATGTGCAGTGACTCAGTGGATGCCTCTCACCCCTCAGTGCTATGGTGAGTCTGCCCATAACAACCTCCCACCCTCTCAGGGCCTCGCACCTCCACACTGGGACCCTGGGCATCTGGTGGCCTTGCGCCAGTGGCGAGGACCAACTGGTGTGTGCGGTGCAGGTGTGCAGGGAAGAGGCCCTGGGCGGCAGCTGGGGCGCTCAGAGAGACCTTCTGCCTGCTTGTGTCCGCAGCAGAGGCTGAGGCCTTCATGCGGCATCAGGACCCAGGAGCCAGCCTCGGAGACCCTGGGCCTGCCGGGTCCTCTTCCAGCAGAGCCCGGGAGGAGGAGGCTGGGGGCTGCATCAGGGAGGGAGGACAGGTTTGGGGTGTGGAGGTGGTGCTTTGCCTACATCTTGGAGGACCTGGTGTTCTTCTCACCCCCTTCTGAGGGCTCCCGATGGTCCAGCTGGGGCTCCCCGCCCTGGAGGCCTTCAGCCTCTGACAGGTCCAAGCCCATGGGCTTCCCAGGATGGCCCTACACCGTCAGGGGCATTCTGCAGGGAGCCAGGGGCTGAATCCTGGGCACAAAGTAGAGATGCCTGAACTAGGGCAGATGGACAGAAGGCCGAATTCACGAGAGACGGGAGGGTGGCGAGAATCGATAACCAGTCAGGCGTGCAAAATAGGGTGGCAGTGTGTGGCCGAGGGTCCCAGGGTGGAGGTGTGAGGCCCTGAGGGGGTGGGAGGCCCAGGGCTCAGCTGTTCACTGAGGAAGGCCCCCCCCCCCCGCATGCCCCGACCAGTCCCCCTCTGAGTGGGAGTGAGAGCAGGATGGGGGCCTGCCCCTAACTCTGGGTGACCCCTGCCTCCAGTGAGAGTCAGAGACTTCTGGAAACCCTGGATCCCCACGCCTTGAGGGGGCCACAGGGCACTGGACCCCAATTCTACACTGGCCAAGATGCACCCTATGACTGGACACGTTTAACCAGGAGCCTCTGGTCCCAGAAGGTGGGGGAAAGGGGGAGAAATGCAATGGGGTAGGAGAGCAGTGGCCAAGGGCCTGGGGTCACATCCTGAGCAGCTCAGCATTGCCCTGCCCTGGGCTTCCTCCTCTGATGGCCAGGAGCCACCAGGAGACTGGTCTGCCACCGTGAGCATGGGAAGAGCAGGACCACAGGGAGTGATGGCAGGGGAGGGGGAGGAGCGGGCACAGGCGGGGCCGGTGCCACTCCTGTCTGTGCGGTTGTCGCAGACACAACAGCACAGCTGGGCAGGAAGGAGGCGGGCTGCCAGGGCAAGGCTGGGCTGGGGCTGGGCCAGCTGTGTGGGGGCTCTGGACGTTGCTGCCCTGGAGGGAGGGCAGAGCTGGGCTGGTTTTGAGTCTCCACTCTGGGCTCTGACTAATGGGGTGCTCACCATGCAGGCCCAGCAGCCCCCCGGCTGGCGAGTCCCCGGGGCTGGGAAGGAGAGGAGAGTTAATTGAACATCTAATAGGGAGCAGGCCTCGTGCCAGAGGATAATAATTAGCTTTTATTGAGCACTGTGCTTGGCACTCCCCTACGCTGTGCACATGAATTACCTCATTGAAGGATCGCTGCAGCCCTGGGAGAGAGGTGCGATGAGGGCCGCTGCCACTTGACAGCTGGGGAAACTGAGGCATGCTGCAGTTAGGTGATGGGCTACACGCTGCACCACCAGGATTTGAACTTGGCAGCCAGCGCCCTGTCACCAGTCCTGAGCTTGGGAGGCTATTGTCCACGTGTGCGGAAGGGACACGGATGCTCAGGCACCTAGAGATGCGCTCGAAGCTGCCCGGCCAGCAATGGGGGGAGCGGCCTCCCCTCCACATTCTCTTGGAGCCTGCCCTGTACTCTGTATATCTGCCTGGCCAGGAGGAGCCCGGATGAGCAGAGAGCACTGGGTCCCTCTGCACACCCCACACACACCTGCCCAGCTCATCAGACCCCACCAGGAGTTTTCACCCTCAGGGGCGGGTGGCTACTGCAGTTGTTGTTGTTAGGTGCCGTCGAGTCGGCATCCGACTCATAGCGACCCTCTGTACAACAGGGGAAACACTATTGTCAGTGCTTCTCTGCTGTTCATAGGGTTTTCAATGGCAGATTGATTTTTGGGAGGGGGTTGCCAGGTCCATCTCCCAAGCCTACAGCACCTGGTGTTCCCAGGCGGTCTCCCATCCAGGTACTCACCAGGCCCGACCCTGCTTAGCTTCCGAGATCTGACGAGATCGGATGCCACAGGGCTATGGCTGGCTACTGCAGAGTGGGCATCAAAAAGACCCTCCTCTGAGCCTCTTCTCTGTGGACGAAAAATCTCGGGGACCAAGTGGCAGCAGTTCCGTCCCTGCTACTGAACTGACTCTTGCCGTAAAGATGGAGGCAGATGCCGGGCGCAGTGGCGAACGCCTGTAATCCCAGAGGCTCGGGAGGCAGAGGCAGGAGGATGGCAAGTTCGAGACCAGAGGCAGTCTGCATAACTTAGTGAGACCCTGTCTCAAAAAGTAAAAAAAATGGGCTGGGGGTTGCAGCTCAGTGGTCCAGCACTTGCAAAGCATGCAAGCGCTAGGCCCTGGGTTCAACCCCCAGTACTGGAAAAAAAAAATAAATAAATAAAAGATGGAGGTAGACGATGTGCTCCAGGGGGACCGGCCCCTGCTCCCCCACTTCTGCCCCTGCCTCTGCGGCCCACTTCCTGGAGCCCCTGGGTGGCCAGACACAGCTGGGAGTAGTGCCAGGGCTTGTGCCTCCCAGCAGCAGCATGCAAATGAGCCAGCGGTGACATCAGTGGCTCTGGGAGCACTGGCTTTCCAGGAGCCCACAGCTGCCTCCTTCTGTCCTCCACCTGCAACTCCCTGGGCCTGGCCGGCTGTCTGGGTTCCTTGCTGCGCTTGAGGGCTGAACGCGGTGCTTCTCGTTTGCCTGTGAAGGAGCTCCGAGGCGATGGCTAAACGCTGTAACCTCCATGGGCTCGCCAAGCAAATCAGGCCCTCAGTGTCCCCTGAAACGTCCCCTGCACATCCTGCAACCCATCTAAAGTGACTTGAGCAGGTGGCCAGGCAGGCCTGGCCTGAATACCTCCCCTAAGGGGCCTCGCTGCGGCGGAGGCGGCCTCTCCCATGTCTCAGCTGCTCTTACTAGAAACTCTTTTTTTTTTTTTTTTGGCGGTACTGGGGGTTGAACCCAGGGCCTCACGCCTGCATGCTCTGCAAGTGCTAGACCACTGAGATGCACCCCCAGCCCATTTTTTTACCTTTTGAAACAGGGTCTCACTAAGTTACACAGGCTGCCTCTGGTTTCGAACTTGTGATCCTCCTGCCTCAGCCTCCCAAACTGCTAGGATTACAGGCGCGCGCCACCACGCCTGGCTTTACTGGAAACTCTTCAGCCAGCCCTCAGCACAGTCCCCCGACCTCCTCAGGGCAGTCCAGAGCAAGTGCCACCTTCCTTACAGAACTTTCAAGCGCTAGCAGGCAGGACTCCAATGGCTGGCCAGAGCAGGTGCTGCCATCCCAAGGACAGCTGGCTCCTCCCTCCCTTTGCTCAGCGGCCCTTCCTATCTGGTCCCATCCATGAAGCCAGACAAGAACCTTGCCTACGGCTGACAGCTCTCTGCTGCTCTTGGTTTGCATGCTGTTCCCTAAGCGCTCTGCCAGCCCCCTTTTAAGACCAGCGAGTTCTGTTTCTGTTCGTAGAGTTTGCCAAAGAGCCCACTGACGCGGCTGAGCTTCCCGCAACCTTTGCTAGCAGAGGGCATCGCGGTGGCAGGGAGAGGAACCTCATGGACAGGAACCCGAGGGCTGGGCTGTCCCAGCTCCTGGCAGTGTGGTCTTAGCAGAGCTGGGGGTGCCAGGCCAAGGACACCCCACTTGCCAGCCTCACTCCCTAGAGGGGTGTGTCTTCTTGTGGAAGGGAGAGGGCCTCTCAGCTCAGCTTCCGTATCTATAAACAAAGATGACAACAGAGCTACCAAGGAGTGCTCAGAAGGATTTGAGTGAATGAATGAACGAAGGGACAATGCCCACCTTACTAACTGACCACCTCTTCACTTAATAACCCGTCCTGCGGGGCGCAGTGGCGCACGCCTATAATCCCAGTGGCTCGGGAGGCGGAAGCAGGAGGATCGCAAGTTCGAGACCACAGGCAGTCTGCATAACTTAGTGAGACCCGGTCTCAAAAAAAGGAAAAGAAAATGGGCTAAGGGTGCAGCTCAGTGGTCCAGCACTTGCAATGCATGCAGGCGCGAGGCCCTGGGTTCAACCCCCAGTACCGCAAAAAAAAATAAAAATAATAATAAAAAAAAAACCCACCCTGCCCTTCCCTAGGTGAGCAGGAGACCCTGCTTATTCTTCCTGAGGCAGAGGCCCGCCCTATTCTGTCTGGCATTTCCCTCTCTGCGCCACGCTCTTCGCCACTACTATCCCCACCAGTCCACCTGGTCCAAGGTCAAGGTGAACGGTGCTGCCTGTGGTAGTGGAGGTGGCAGAGGGGCGTCCCCACCTGGCGGCCACCTGGATCAAACCCATCCTGGCCACCTGCCTTCTCCCTTGGAAGGAAGCCGCTGGCAGGGGAGGACCGCCAGGCAGTCACCCTGCTGCCCAGCAGCCTCGCAGCCCTGCTCCAGCCCAGCCCACACACCTGCTGCCTGTAACCCACCCAAGCAACGCCCCGGCCCCAGCCTGGCCTGGCCGTGATACATCATGACTCCAACGCGCTGCAGCTGGCGGGCCCCGTCTTGCCCTGGCACCCTCAGCTCCTGTTCATCCCTAGATTGTTACGGGAGGGTGGCTTCTGTAGCCTCGCTGTCTCCAAAGGAGCAGTGGCTCCAAATGTTTGGCCTGGGACTCCCTGGGGCCTGTGTTTCCCTCCCTGCTGGCCTCTGCTGGCCAGCCACCAGAGGCCCAGGGCATCATTTCAGATCACCGTCGGTTGAAAGGATGCCCCGGGGCTGGGCAGGGTGTGGGTGTCAGTCTAGGAGTTGGACAGCTCTACCACTGACTGGCTGAGACTTGGGGCACAGTTTCTAGTGTTTCTGAGCCTCAGCTTTAACGTGTGTTGTTGTTGTTTTTAGGTGACATGGAGTCAGTGTCCAACTCACAGCGACTCTACAAACAACAGGCGAAACAGTATCGTCAGTACTTCTCTGCTATTCATAGGGTTTTCGATGGCAGATTGTTTTTTGGGAGTGGGTTGCTGGGTCCTTCTCCCATTAACATCTGTAAAATGGGGATAATAATGATACCCACTCCTCACAGCATTTTAAGTTAAATGTTTATAAAGTCTTCAGCACCACATGCTTCGTGCAGAATAAGAACCTAATAACACCATGGCTAGTGTTGATTGCTTTAATAATGTTTGCTAGCCATGAAAGAGCCAACTGCAAGTGCTCTTTACAATGACACATAGAAGAAAGAAAAAGACAGCACTATCACAGAATTGCCTGCAGCTGTACCACTGTGGTGTCTGATTCTGTCAGATCTCTGCAGCTAAGCAGGGTCAGGCCTGGTTAGTACTTTGGTTAGTACTTAGATGGGAAACCGCCTGGAAACACCAGGTGCTGTAGGGTCTTCCTTAGGAGAAGGACCCGACAACCCACTCCCAAAAAAACAACCAGCCACTGAAGACCCTATGAATAGCACAGAAGCACTGATAATAGTGTTTCATCTGTTGTACATAGGGTCACTATGAGTCAGACACCGATTGGATGGCACCTAACAACAACAATAATCTCAGAATTATAAAAAAAACTTGAAGTTGAGGGTGTAATGGCTGGTTGGTGAGAAAAACAGAAATGGCAAAAGGTTGGTAATTATGAAAATTGGATGGTGGGAACCCAGGAGTCTGCATACCATTTACTGTTGGCTTTGCATCCAGGGAGTACTTTGTGTGGATTTGACATGTTTCATAATAAAACGATTAGATAAAAATCACAGCCGGTGAGTAAGGTGGGCCCTTGGGTTGCCTCTGGAATGGCCATGATACATCATGACTCTAACCCACTCATTAGCTGAGCTGTTACAGGTTTGATAACAATTTTTATTGAGGACTTATTCTATGTCAGGCTGGGGGACTGAAGCGGAAGGAGAGGGGATCCTGCCCCCAAGTGCTTCCGGTTCAGTGAAAGGGACACATAAATAGAACATGCGTTCTGGATGAGCCTCAAAGAAGGCCTTCCTAGATGGGAGCATGTCTGCTCTAGGTCTGAAGCCAAGTTCAAGGCAGGCAGGGTAGGAAATAGGGGCACCTGAGCCTTGCAAAGGTGCACGGCTCCAGCCGCGCTGGACTTAGGATGACTCCAGGCATCAGATGACAAGGCCGTGCAGGTGGTCACAAATGTCTCAGAGTTAGGCATTTCTCTGGAGGCTGAGGAGGAGCCCTCAAGGCTCCAGGAGGTGAAAGAAGAGCTTGCAGTTAAGAAAGTCCACTCCCCGCTGGAGGAGAAAACTTAAGAGGACCAAGTGGGACACTGCCCAAAGGGGTGAGGTCTGAAGCGGGGCTAACGCAGGGGCAGGGTGGTCAGGCGGGATACAGCGAGGAAGTCAGCAGGATTAGGACTTGTTAGCGGGAGGTGGGGCAGGACTCTGGGCCATGCGCCTGATTCCTGGCGCATGGATGGTTTGCCGAATCGGGATGGGGGAAGAACGGCAGGTAGGGTAGCACCAAGGCTGAATTTGTCAAAAAGCAAAACTTCCGAGGCACCTGCAGTTGGAATGTTCCAAGAGGTTAATGCCTCAAAGGCAGCCGTGGCTGTAAATGAGGGTTGCAGTCATGAGGGTGCAGGTGACCGCTGGGGAGCAGGCGAGTTACCCGAAAGGACACTCGGTAGGAAGGAGGGCAGAGGTTAAGCCAAGGACACCTCAACACAGAAGCAAGTGGGGCAGGAAGTATAAAAATGCTGAGATGAGCCGGGCACGGTGGCGCATGCCTGTAATCCCAGCGGCTCGGGAAGCGGAGGCAGGAGGATCGCAAGTTCGAGACCAGGGGCAGTCTGCGTAATTTAGCGAGACGCTGGCTCAAAAAGTAAAAAAAAAAAATGGATGGGGG
>VMDO01003993.1:0-12705 GCA_007922755.1 Pedetes capensis | reverse complement strand
CTCCCCTTAAAAAAAAAATTTTTTTTTATCTTGATTCAAGGTCTCACTAAATTATGTAAGCTGCCTCTGGCCTTGAACTCATGATCCTCCTGCCTCCCTATCCTGTGTCTCTGGGATTACAGGCATGCACCACCACGCCTGGCTTTCACTTTCTTTATAATGTCCTTCGACACATTAAATTTTTAATTTGAGGAAGTTTAATTGATCTACTTGTATCCTTTGGTCTCTTGCACTTTTTGGGTTATGTTCAAGAAGTGACTGCTTAATCCAACATCACAAAGGTTTATACCTAAGCGTTTTCTTTTAATCCTTTTGTAGAGATCGGCCCATGTGCTGATCTGTTACTCCAGACTGCATAAATTAATAGCTTTCAGGTTGTGCCTTGCCCTGAGCGACTCCATTTTACAAGAGAGCAGTCTTCTGTATTCTGAGTACAAATGCTGAGGCAGGCTGACTCTACATCTTGTGTGTGCGTGAACAATCACCATCTGTCCAGCATAGACCAGGAGGCACAGACCGATAATACCTTATGCACGTGAATAAAATAGTACCACCTAGGAACTTACCGCCTGCAGCCGTAGTCCTGTGGCATCTGATCCCGTCAGATCTCAGAAGCTAAGCAGGGTCGGGCCTGGTTAGTACTTGGATGGGAGACCGCCTGGGAACACCAGGTGCTGTAGGCTTGGGAGAAGGACCCGGCAACCCACTCCCAAAAAACAATCAGCCATTAAAAACCCTATGAACAGCAGAGAAGCACTGACAATAGTGTTTCGCCTGTTGTATGCAGGGTCACTATGAGTCAGATACCGACTCATTGGCACCTAACAATAACAATAACAGGAACTTACAGAGTCAAGTCAGGAACATATGCACACATGAGAGTGTCCAAAATATATCAGAAGAAGCTGACCTCGAACTTATCAAATACCCAGATCAACGAGTGATATAACCCCCTCACCTGGACCATATAAGAGCAGGGACATCTCACACTGGGACACCATGGCATCCATGGACTTGTCATCAGACCACGTGGTGTGTGCTCTTGGATAGATAGATGACTCCATTCCTGGGCTTCAGCTCAACTCTATCCCCCTGCTTGACATAGCCCACTCGATTTCCATCCGTAAGACTGGCGCCATGCCTGGCTTTGAACTGGCCCTGCTCCCTGCCCTGACCTGGCCCTCCACCTCGCCTTGAACCAGCCCTGTGGTTCTTCAGCTCCTGGCCTGGAGATGACTCCTATGCTTCCAACCATTCTGTGACAGGGTTTTCTTAATTTATCTAACCACCTGTAGTGACTCTCTTTCCCTCCACGTTAGCTCCCTGCTTTTGCCTTCAGTCCAGCCTTCTTTAAACCTTGTAGCCTCTTTAGACCTTTAGTTGCTACTCTGTAACACACATATGCCTGCAGCCGTAGCCCTGTGCCATCCCATCCCGTCAGATATCAGAAGCTAAGCAGGGTCGGGCCTTAGTACTTGGATGGGAGACCGCCTGGGAACACCATGTGCTGTAGGCTTGGGAGATGGACCTGGCAACCCACTCCCAAAAATCAATCTGCCATTGAAAACCCTATGAACAGCAGAGAAGCACTGACAATAGTGTTTTGCCTGTTGTATGTAGGGTGGCTATGAGTCGGATACCGACTCGACGGCACCTAACAACAATACACATATATAGATATGTATAATCATGTGGCATGTAATTTGTGATCTGAGAATTAATATTAGTAATTAAGATTGGAATAAAAGAACCTATGATTGCTGATGGCCACTGACTATCAAGTGAAATCAGGAATGCTGGGTAAAGTAATTCCAATGTAACTGATTTGGTTTGTGAATGTATCGTTATTTGATACATTCTGACATTGTGGAAAGACACAAATGTGTTTGTTTCTGATGTAGCCTGCTCACAACATTTTTATAGTTTAGGATCTTACGTTTAAAGATCTTTGATCCATTTTGAGTTATTTTTGTATATGGTGTGAGGTAGGGCATCTAATCCCCTGTGTGTTGATATCCAGTTGTCTCAGCACCATTTGTTGAAGGCTACTCTTCCCCCTACTGACTTGTCTTGCAACTCTTTTTGAAAATCAATTGTTCCCACGCGTATGAGCTTATTTCTGGGTTCTCAGCTCTGTTCCATTGACCTCCATGTCTGTCCTTACACCACTACTATACTGTCTTGATTACAGTTGACTTGCAGTAAGTCTTGACCTTGTTCTTTATCAACATTGTGTCGATTATGTTGGAGCCCTTGAATCTCCTAAAATTCATATGGAACTTTTTTTTTAACAACTTGTCAATTTCTTTAAAAACGCCACCCTAACTTTGATAGAGATTGCTTTGAATCTGTAGATCAATGTGGGAATTATTGCCTTCATAACATTGCCTTTCAATCCATAAGCATGGGTGTCTTTCTATTTATTTAGATCTTGTTCATTTCTTTCAATAATCCTCTCCCTTTCCCTTTTGCCACTCTCAGCCTTTTCCTTCCAGCAAAAATGACCACCGTCCTTTGAGGGTCACACAGGGACATGGACACAAGCTCCAGAGCCTCTCACTGCTCCTCTGAACGGACCTTTGTCTGTCTGCAGCCTTCTTACAGTGTGGGGCCAAGAACCCAGCATCCTGCTCTGAGTCTGGCCTGGCTGACAGGGGAGAAGGATAGCCCGGGGCGGGGGAGTTCATGTACCTAGAAGCCCCAGCTTGCCTCTGCTAAGCCATCTCCTCCTGGCTCCAGCTCGCTGATGCTGTTTCCTCCTCAGCTTCCCCCAGGACAGTGCAAATGTATTGGAGGCTGCAGCCAGCCTTGGACAGGTCTGTGCCTCCAGGCCCGGCTCCGTAGCTCTCATCAGTGTTTGCAGAACAAAGCAGCTCCCTTGTTCTGGAAGTAGACCTCTATTAATTCCACCTACAAGTACACTTGGGGCTGTTCCAGGACACGGGAAGTCTGACAGAAGGTCCTGTGGATTTCTCTTTGGAAACAACTCTTCAGGACATCCCCAGAGATTCTGTCCCCTCCCTTCTTGGTCCATGTCATTGCTGTTAAGTGTCATTGAGTCAGAGCCAACTCATTTTGACCCTAAGTACAACAGAACGAAACACTACCCAACACTATGCCATGCACACGACCCTTTTACATTTGAGCTCAATGTTTCAGCCACTGTTTCTTCTCATTTTGAGTCATGCCACATCAGAAAAAGGAAGCCCAGGGCTTTATTCCATTCTCATCATTCTACTTTGAGGAAGTAACTCTTCCCCAGTCATTTCTTGCATGCCTTCCAGCGTGGGGGGCTCATTTTCCGGCACTATATTTGACAGTGCTTCTGTACAAGTCATAGAATTTTCACCGGCTAATTGTTTTGGGGGCTGGGATTTAGCTCAGTTGGTAGAATGCTGTGCTGCAGTCTCTGAGATGCCGAGTTCAATTCCCAGCACTGCAAAAATGGGAGAAGGGCCTGGCAATCCACTCCCAAGACAATCCCGAAACAGTCAACCATTGAAAACCCTATGAGGGTTGCTATGAGTCGGATACCTACTCGAAGGCACCTAACAACAGCAACAACAACAATTGTTTTGGGAGAGGGCTGCTGGGTCCTTCTCCCTAGTCTGTCTTAGTCTGAGAGCTCAGCTGAAACCCGTCCACCAGGGGTGGCCCTGCTGGTATCTGAAATTCCAGTAGCATAGCTTACAGCGTCACAGCAACACACGAGCCCCCACAGCATGACAAGCTGACAGATATGTGGGGGTCTTAGTCCACAGCCTGCTTCAAACCAGCTGCTGACTCAGGACAGTGGGTTCTAACACGTTTATGTAAATGGAGGCATTGTCCACTCCACGAATACCCAGCAGCCCAGGATGGACGACTTCAGGCGTGATAAATAATAATGCCCCCTTCTCCTGGGGGACAGGCTTTCAGTAGATGTTCAGTGTGGCGGCTTTTGAAGCCTACAGGCAGCCTGTGGACTTTCAGAGAGGACTTGTGCCCGGTGAGAACCCAAGGTCAGTCATAGTGTTGATCCTGACATCTCCAGTCAGGTCACCAAAGTTTCCTAGTCGGCAGAAACAGAATAAATTGGATATGGGATAAGATGGACTCCCAGCTTGAACGAATGGTACCCCGTTCAGGAAGAAAGTTACCCACAGCCTTGACACTGGGGTGGCACCCTCAGGCTTCGAGGAAACTGCCCTGGGCAGCGAGGGCAGATTTTTAATGGAGGAAGATGAGAGACTGGCATCTCACTTCCACATGGGTAGGGTGGGAAGTGGATGCAGTCCGGCACTCTCTGCTGCTGCCCCACCCTCTGGGAGCATCTGATCCCATAGGAGTTAGAATTTGTGTTTTTAGACAAAGTCTCATAGGTAGTTCTGGCTGGCCTTGAACTGTGAGAGTGGGCCTAAGGTCACTTTAAAATCACTGGTTCCTTGAAAACCAGCCCTCAACAAAAGCTGATAAGGGCAGCTGTGTCACAAGATGGCTCTGCCTGCTGAAGGGCTAGATTAGGAAAAAGATGGTGTCGTAAGATAACCTTGTGAAAGATCAAATTCAGGAATTCCTGTAAGGGGCTGGGCTCTGGAAAATGGAAATGTACATTGTGCCCCCCCACCCCCACCCCTTAAACTGCCCTATAAAACTCAAACTGACCAGACCTGAGCTGCTGTTCCCTCTAAGTCCACTCCCGGGACTAAGGGCAGCTGGCTGATCAGTCTATTAAAGCTTTCTTCTGCTCCCGGTCCATTTGTTTGTGTCTTGGAGTATTTTTCTGGGGTTGAGCCGCTGGGTAAAACAGAACCTGTGGTGATCTTGTTGCCTCAGCCTCCCATGTGCTGAAATTACAGACGTGCACTACCGTACCTGGCTTGGAATTTGATTATTAAAAATGGATTGTGCTCTACGTGAAACCGCTCACCAATGTTTACTAAAGGCATTTGTGAAAGCTCTAAAATGGAAAGGAGTTTTTAAAAAGTTGTATCTTTACACCAAACTATTTTACTAGCCCTGAAATCAAGACCCAAAGCTACAGGCATAATGGGGTGTTCTCCAATTATTGTTCTCCAAACTGCCCCGAAAGGAAGATCTTATCACCTTGCCTGTGTGTTCAGAACCTCCCGCCCCCACTTTGTTGTTGTTGTTGTTGTTGTTCGGTGCCATCGAGTCGGTATCTGACTCATAGCGACCCTCATAGGGTTTTCAATGGCTGACTGTTTCGGGATTGCCTTGGGAGTGGGTTGCCAGGCCCTGTCTCCCATTTTTGCGGTGCTGGGAATTGAACTCGGGACCTTAGAGACTGCAGCGCAGCGCTCTACCCACTGAGCTAAATCCCAGCCTGCTCTACCCACTGAGCCAAATCCCAGCCCTTTGCCCCCACTTTAGCAGTCACTAAACCACCGAGCAAGCATCCCAGGATACAGACACCCAGGCAAGAAAGAAGCTGAGGACACAGACCATGCAGAGGGAGGGGAAGCAAATCGTTCTCCCTGAAATCCTAAAAGAGGTGATAACTCCACCCACAAAACAAAAAACAGATAGGAAAGGAATGCTGATAAAACAAAAAGTAGCTCTTGAGAATTAAAGTTGTTTTTTTTTTTTTTTTTTTTTTTTTTTTTTTGCAGTACTGGGCATTGAAGCCAGGGCCTCCCGCTTTGCAAGTGCTGGACCACTGAGCTGTGCCCCCAGCTCGTTTTTTTTTGTTTGTTTGTTTGTTTGTTTGTTTTTTACTTTTTGAAACAGGGTCTTGCTAAATTACGCAGACTGCCTCTGGTCTCGAACTTGCGATTCTCCTGCCTCCGCCTCCCGAGCCGCTGGGATTACAGATGTGCACCACCACGCCCGGCTGAGAAATAAAAGTTTTGACAGCAGAAATGAAACGCTGAACAGAAGGACCAGACCACGCCCCTGAAGAGCTCCCCCTGCGAGGAGAGCCTGCCGTGAGGTGAAGGCAGCAGAGGACAGGACAGACAAAAGCAAAACGTTCAGTCCAAGAGGGAAGAGAGAGAGAGAGAGAGAGAGAGAGAGAGAGAGAGAGAGGGAGAGAGAGATAGGGAGAATGAATTCCAGTAAGAGAGAAACCTGGAGAGAAAATAGTCATTGAAATCATTCAAGAAAATTTCTTGCACTAAAGGGCGTGGGTGTCCGGAATGAAAGGCTGCTGAGCTCCAGCCCAAAGGACAGATGCAGACCAGGCCGGGACTCAGAGGAGCAGCAAGCAGTCCTTCCCTCTACGCTGTAGGAGGAGACGCCTCCCAGTGCTCGCTTGGTTCTGGGGTGAGGGGGCTCTGCAGAGATGAGGAGATCCTCTGGCCTCGCTGCCCGGCTACCTGTGGATGGTACCCCATGTGCCCTCTTGCCCAAATGCCAGCGAGGTTCCTGGAGGGGTGGGTGTCCTAGGGGTGAGGCCCAGTTGGGTGCTGGGTCCCCAGTTGATCCTTTCAGAGGGAGCTGAGGGAAGGAACTGGAAGAAGGAACAAGGGTTAGAAGGGGACCAGGACTCAGGAACCATGGCAGAAAGGGGCCTTCCAGAAGGAATCTGTGTGGGGGGCAGAGAAGCACACTAAATGCATTTCTGAAAAACAAAACAAAACAAAACAAAACAAAAAAATAGGGATTCCATAGCATCCTCCACCCTTGACCTTCCAAGTGGCCCCCGAGGCTCACGTGTGGAGCCCTGAGGCTGCGCCGGACATTTGCATCTCCCCCAGGGTTAGGTATGAAGCGCCCAAGGCAAGGGTCCTGCCCTGCAGTTGGCTGGCCTCAGGGAGAAGCCTGAGAGCCTTGAGCCCTTCTGCCAACCCAGGATTGATCCTGATCCCTGAGTCACGGGTCTACAAATGGGAGAGGCTTCCCAAAGGGCGTGGAAGGGAAGCCGGGTGATGTAACAGCTTGGTGAGCTGTCCTTGATATGACTGTCACTCTTGATAATTATTGTTATTTGACCTACTCAGATGAATCTGGTGAAATAAGAATTGTTTTGTAATCAGGCTGTGCAGAGGCTGGCAGAGCTCTGAGAAGCAGGGAAATTCCCTTGGGCTGGTTCGGCCTCCAGTGGTTTCTCAAGCAGCCCTGCCCAATGCATTTTGACCCACACAACCCAAGTGTATGAAGGAGCCAGGCCTTATTCCCCCCAGCTGATGAATGAGGACTTTGAGGCTCAGAGAGGCCCAGGGACTTGCCCAAGGTACACATTAGGAAAAGAACAGAAGGATCCTCCATGGTAGAGTTTACCACCGCTGGCCAGGTTTTAGAGACCTTCTGGTTAGGTGGCGCTGTGCTGGGTTGGAGGAACAGCAGGGGCTGGATTAAACAAAACACTGCAATGTTGTTGCTGTGATTAGGTGCCATTGAATCAGGTCCGACTCATAGCAACCCTATGTACAACAGAACAAAGCTCTCTCTGACACTGTGCCATGCCCAGCACCACATCAATGCTTCTTTGCTCTTCATAGGCTTTTCAATGGCATATTATTTGGGATTGTTTTGAGAGTGGATTGTCACGTCCTTTTCTTGTTTTTATGGTGCTGGGGATCGAACCTAGGGCCTCAGATTGTGCAAGGCAGCACTCTACCAACTGAGCTAAACCTCAGCTCTAATATTGCAATACTTGTCCCCTACTGGGCCCCACTGGGAGGTAGCAAGGCTGGATCTTAGCCCCTGTTCCTGTATAGCCTCTGAGGCTTACCGTCACTAAGCTCCAGCTGGGCCAACCACTGAGACCCCAGGTTCTGTTTGCTTCCAGAAGGAAGCACGCACCTCCCAGGCTGGCCCGGATGTTCGGATGTTCGGATGGGAGGCACCACTACGCACACAGATATCTTAATCACAAGTGACTTGGGACCCTCAGGTGAGGGGTGTGGACTCCTGTAGCCCTCAGGAATGCTGAGAGAGGGGAAGTGGAGAAAGGAAAAGCCTCTCTCTCTGCCCTGAGAAGGTCGCTGAGGAACACAAATGAGTTTTGCGGAGGAAGTGTTATCAGTTCTTTCTGCTGCCTCAAGGGGCAGCTGTGGCTCTTTCACCTCCGGCGCTGGGACCGTAGACTGTCCTCAGCTTCTGTCCCTAGGCACTGGGCAAAGGAACTGTCCTCAGCTTGCTTGTAGTCCTTGAGAGCTGCGTCTAGTTGTCCTGGTCTCAGTGGTCATGAGGAGATTCTTACCATTGACCATTCAAAATGTAAGTGTGGTTTTCCTCCTAATTATAACAGCATCACAAGTTTATTGTGGAAAAGTTGGAAAATACAGAGAATTTGAGGAATAATATAAAAATCACTCATACATTCTTTATTACTGAGAATTTTCTTTCTGAAATTTTTTAAATGTATGTTGTTAGGTGCCATCGAGTCGAGTTGACTCATGGCGACCCTCATAGGGTTTTCAATGGCTGTTTCAGGATTGCCTTGGGAGTGGGTGCCACGTCCTTCTCCCATTTTGCGATGGTGGGAATTGAACTTAGGACCTTAGAGACTGCAGAGCAGCGCTCTACCAACTGAGCCAGATCCCAGTTCTTTTAATGTATGTTGTTGTTGTTGTTGTTGTTGTTAGTTGCTGTTGAGTCGGTACCCAACTCATAGCGACCCTCATAGGGTTTTCAATGGCTGACTGTTTCTAGATTGCCTCGGGAGTGGGTTGCCACGTCCTTCTCCCATTTGGCAGTGCTGGGAATTGAACTTAGGACCTTAGAGACTGCAGAGCAGCACTCTACCAACTGAGCTAAATCCCAGCCCTTTGAACCTTGGAAAGCCAGCAATAAATATATACTTTTATTTGTTTTGTTATTTTTGTTTTTATTTTTTGTTTGTTTTTAAAATGGGTCTTGCTATGTAGCCAAAGCTGGCCTTGAACTTAAGAGCCTCCTGCCTCAGACTCCTGAGGTGGTGGCATTTTAGGTGTGTGCCATTGTGGTTGGGTCTATTTTTGTTGATTTTATGACTATACACTTGGAAAAACCCAAATGATTTGTAAAGGTGACTGGAATTAATGAAACTTGGTGATGTTGCTAGATAATAGATAATTATACAAATAGAACAGCTTCTCTCTTCTAGTCATTAATAAGTAGAAAAAATGATTTATTTTTATTTATTTATTTATTCATTCATTCATTTATTTTGAGGCAGAATATGTAGCTCAGGCTGGCCTCAAACTTGTGATCCTACTGCCTCAGGCTTTCAAGTGCTAGGACCACAGCTGTGTGCCAACATATCCAGCAAAAATTTATTTACTAGCAACAAAAACTATAAAATATTTAGAAATAAAATGTAACAAGAAAGAAAAATGTCCTATGAAAAGTATAATTTAATTTTAGACTTGGATGAAGGAAAGGTCATATTGTATTCTTGGATGAGAACACATATATTTCACTAAACTCACCCCTACTAGAATTAATGTATAAACTTTATGCAATTTCAGATAGAATCCTGACAAAGTACTTTTTTAAGAGCGAGAGACTTTGGTAAAATAATTTTAAGGCTCATCTGGAAAACTTAATTCCAAAGAATAACAACTTTTTGGAAAAGAATAGTTGGGGAAATTTGCCTATCTGGATTAGAACTTAGCATAAACCCACTCTATTCAAATCAATCTGTTGTTGACACACAAATAGAAAACTAGTTCTCAAACCAAACAGGTAGCAGAAATAGATTCCAGTATGAATGAGGGTCTAATACAGGAAAAAGCTGATCTTTTACTAAAGGGGAAAGATAGATCAGTTGACTACCAGTGTTATAACTTAAGCAAGACCAGTTCCAAAAAAAGACATATGAACAGAAAGATAGTGAAAAATGTCCCAATGAAGTATTGTTTTTTCTTGAAGAGGACAGGCCTAACAACAAAGAATCATCTGGTGTCTAATATCAATCTTGCTGCTGCTAGGAAATCCTCCTCCTGTGTAAGCACGCCATCGACAGCTCTTCACCTGACACTTTGGGTCTTTGGTCTATCTACTTTCAGCAGAGTCCAGCTCCTTGATTCTAGCTTACTTGTGTCTCAGCAAGCAAAGATATTCACTGTATATAGCTTTCTTCTCTATCTTTCCATAGGTAGTTCATGAATATATAAGCATATATAAGCATATGTGTATTAATATTGTTAATAAACACCCAAGTGGTGGTATGCTGTGCTTTGCTTTTTGTTGTTGTTAGGTGCTTAGTGATATATAATATATAGGTGGGGTTTTTTTTGTGGTTGTTGTTTGCTTCTTTTTATCTATTTATTTATTTATTTATTTATTTATTTATTTATTTATTTGAGACAGACACTCACTGTGTAGCCTAGACTATCCTGAAACGCAGTATGTATCCTAGGCTGGCCTTGAACTCCAGTTGATCTGACTGCCTCAGCCTCCCAAATGCTGGGATTACAGGGATGCACCACCAGACCTGCCTCCATCAGTACATTTTTAGAAGATTTTCTTTTATGTTTTAGGAGATGATTTAATAATGTTGCAGCAGGGAAAATTCCTTACTCAAGAATGGAAACTCATAGGCTATTTTTTAAAAAGGATAGATATGTTTGTCAATATTAAACCACTTAAAATTATGGCAAAAAGATACCTTAAAAAATGTGTTACATATACTTGCAATTCAGAGTCAGACAGTGGCTTAGCATCTATTATATACAAAGAGTTCTTACAAACTAGTGAGATGATCTTCCAATTAAAAAAAAATGAAGAGAAGCAATTCAAAGAAGATATCCAAGTAACTAACAAAAATTTGTGAAGATTCTCAAATACTCCAAGTATAAAGGAAATGCAACATAAAATAGCAGTGGGATGATTCTTTGCAACTATAAACTAGAAAATTTTAAAGGAGCAATAATATCTTTTGTTTTTAGGGCTATGGGGAAACAAGTACCCAATTACTGGTTATAGATTGGAGAGGCAATCTAACAACATATTTTGAAATAATATATATACAGCCCCCCATGCGTCTGTCAGCTTGCCGCACTGTGGGGGCTTGTGTGTTGCGATGAGGCTGAGAGCTCTGCCACTGTAACCTCAGACATGAGCAAGGTTACCCATGGTGGACAGGTTTTCAGCTGAGCTTCCAGACTAAGACAGACTGGGGAGTAGGACCTGGCGAGCCACTCCCGAAACAACTAGCCATTGAAAACCCTATGGATAGCAAAGAGACACTGTCAGATATAGTGCCGGAAAATGAGGCCCCCAGGTTGGAAGGCACTCAAAAGACTACTGGGGAAGAGTTGCCTCCTCCAAGTAGAGTCTACCGTGATGACGGAACTGGAGTAAAGCCCCAGGGTGCTTAACTTGCTGATGTGGCACAACTCAAAATGAGGAGAAACAACTGTAAACATCCATTAATAATTGGAACATGGAATGTACGTAGTATGAATCTAGGAAAATTAGAAATTGTTAAAAGAGAAATGGAGTGCATAAACATTGACATTCTAGGCATCAGTGAGCTAAAATGGACTGGCATAGGCCATTTTGAGTCAGGCAATCATATGGTCTACTATGCTGGGAATGATAAACTAAAGAGAAATGGGGTTGCATTCATCATCAAAAAAGACATTTCAAGATCTATCCTGAAATACTATGTTGTCGGTGATAGAATAACATCCATACACCTACAAGGAAGGCCAGTTAATATGACTATTATTCAAATTTATGCACCCACCACTAAGGCCACAAATGAAGAAAGGGAAGACTTCTGTCAGCTTCTGCAATCTGAAATAGATCAAACATGCAAACAAGACATACTAATAATCACTGGTGACTGGAACGCAAAGGTTGGAAACAAAGAAGAAGGCCTAGTAGTTGGAAAATATGGTCTTGGTGACAGAAACGAAGCTGGAGATCGCATGATAGAATTTTGTCAGACCAATGACCTTTTCATTGCAAATACATTTTTTCAACATCATAAACGGAGTCTATACACATGGACTTCACCAGACGGAACATACAGGAGTCAAATTGACTACATATGTGGAAAGAGACAATGGAAAAGCTCTGTACAAAATGTCAAAACAAGACCAGGTGCTAACTGTGGATCAGATCATCAATTTCTCATATGCAAGTTCAAACTGAAGCTGAAGAAAATTAGAACAAGTATACAAGAGCCATGGTATGACCTTGAGTATATCCCACCTGAGTTCAGAGACCACCTCAAAAATAGGTTTAATGCATTAGACACAACTGATAGGAGACCAGAAGAGTTGTGGCATGACATAAAAAATATCACTCAAGAAGAAAGCAAAAAGTTCTTAAAAAGACAAGAATAAAAGAAAAGACCAAATTACATGTCAAAAGAGACACTGGACCTTGCCCTCGAACATGGAGCAGCTAAAGCAAAAGGAAGACATGATGAAGTTAAGGAACTAAACAGAAGATTTCAGAAGGCAGCTTGAGAAGACAAAAACAAATATTATAATGACATGTGCAAGGAGCTGGAGGCAGAAAACCAAAAGGGAAGAATGTGCTCTGTGTTTCTCAAGCTTAAGGAAGTGAAGAAAAAATTCAAGCCTTGAGTGGCAGTAGTGAAAGATTCTACAGGGAAAATATGAAATGCAGGAAACATCAAAAGAAGATGGGAAGAATACACAGAGTCATTATACAAGAAAGAATTGGTAGATGACCAACCATTCCAAGAGGTTGCATATGAAGAGGAACCAATGGTGTTGAAGGATGAAGTGGAAGCTGCCTTGAAAGAACTGGCGAAACACAAGGCTCCAGGAATTGATGGGATACCAATAGAGATGTTTC